>CM061536.1:122180400-122339792 GCA_030545055.2 Neoaliturus tenellus
TGTTAATTTTATAGTTTGGCAGCCGGGCCGGCTAGCACGCCAAATTAACTGGGGGCCATTCGGGGGCCCATAAAGGGGGCAGTTAGAGCAACAACTGCCGGATACTGGCAGTTTGTTTTGGAGATATCTTCATGCAAATTGGTCTGTATGGTTTATCGCGTCATTGTCTGCACTAGACATTAGAGTGCGCCGCTGCTGCTGCACTCTTGTGCGCTTTTGGCATGTTTTTAATCACATGCTGTCTAAGTTTAAAAAATGACTTTTGATTTTTTTTCTCAAAACATTCCTTAAAAATTAACGGTCTAAATATGTTTCCAGTTTTTACCGGTGTAAATATGTTGCTAATTTTTTGTTAAAATTTCCTTCTCTCATAGAAGTTACTTTTAGGCTCCTGTTACACTACGGTGGCCAGCCACGTCGCCGGCGACGTGACTGGCCACGTGGCTGGCGTCGTGGCTAGCGACTGACACGGTGGCTGGCTACGTTGCTGATCACCTTCATGGATGCTTCATGGGGTCTTACCCTGATTGCGCACAGCGGTCAAGTTTTTGACAAGGGTCAGTTTTATGGCCCCTCGTGGGTCGAGCCTCATTGCGCACACGGTCAGTTTTGCCCGACCCTCCGAGGCGGCGCGCCGGCGCCGCACCGGCCGCTGGGCCGCTCGCCCAAAACCAAAGATATTTACATGAAGAATATTAAATTAAGTGGAGATATAAAACTCTGTGACCACATAATATTGTCTGTCCTTTCAAAACAATTGTATTCGTGTTTTTAAGAGAAATTATTTTACCCTTCGTTAAAAATGTTCAAATTTCTACATATGTAACATTTAACACGTTGACTCCTAGAAAGCAAACTAATGTAAGGTACAAAAAAAAATACAGTTTTTGGAAAAAATCCAAACAGAGCTGAAGGAAGGAAAGATAAGCCGCCTGCATTTCATGCAGAGGCTTCATTTTACTTAAAGAAATAAAGTTCTTGTAATGGCTGTTTTATGCTGTATGTTTGTAAATTTTGTAAATATATATATTAAACTTTTATTATATCCTATACAGTGTATTTGTTAAAATAACCTTTATATAGTAATAAGAATGGTTTAACCGGCTAAGACTATTTTCATCGTTATTTTCAAAACAATATCCAATTATTTGTAAACTTATTTGATTATGAAGCAATATAGTATATTTCGTCACTAGTCCGGAAGTGGTCGTTATCGGTGCAAGATCGAGTTCAAGTACGAGGCGAAGCCGAGTACATGAATTCGATCGAGCACCGATATACCACTTTCGGACGAGTTACGAACAGTACTTTTCATCATACCACCTTTAATAAATTTACAGTTTGGGTAAAAATTAATAAATTTTAACCTTTATACCCCCTCTTACTGTTATTTGTTTATCTTGTATTTGAACTATTTACAACTAAACAATCAGCTGTTTGATATTGAAGTCAACGAGGTTTAAGTTACTGTAAGCAGAATAGCAGCGCTAGTGGACAGTGGTGTCAAACATTGGAAGTTTTTTTCCGGCCTAGTCCCGAAAACCACTGTTTCGAGGACTAGTCCCGAAAACTTTGTTTACCAACACGTTTATCAAACCCACCGGGAATCAACTAGTTTCGATCACAGCTGACCGTTCCGAAAACACCGTTTATCGCAATGGTATGATGAAAATACCTGTATTACACGTATAAACATAACATTTATGCATATATGTCACACAGTAATTATAAAATAAAGTTTATATTGCTAGATAATTATAATTTTGCTAAAATAATAGATCCATAAATTATAACTATTATATTAGTGAAAAGAAACAATTTAAAGTTTAAATATGCAGCTATGTAAATATATATAGCATATACATATATATATTGCTACTCTATTTATTTAACATAGGAACGGGACTACAAGTTTCGTTTTTGACCGTGTGCGCAATGATGCCACCCCCAAGCGGGGCCCCGAGTGACCACTGTGCGCAATGATGCACCGAAGTTTGACAGTTTTTTGACCGCTGTGCGCAATGAGGCTATCCCCTGCTTCATGACGTTTTCAGTTGTAAAGATGCCATCGAACAGTGAGTATATGTTGTTGCTAGCTCTCCTGCTTAAGAAAAAAGAAGAAGGAAAAGAACAGTGCACGTTCATCCTATTCTGTGTGTGCCTAGAAGGAGATAAGTTTCTTTGTACTATACTTCGTTCGACAAACTGTGCAATTATTAGCAAAAGTTTTTTTAAAACTATTTTAGGATGTCAAAACATCATTTTTAGAATTACTCGATTACGAAGAACTTTACAATAGGTAATTACAGCTCACTAATTACCAATCACTTTAACTAATAAACCACCTTCTGTACACTGATGAGTCGCACTGATGTTTTGTCAAAACACGTGATACCCAACTATCGAGCGCATGCGCATCGACCTGCGTGACTAGCCACGACGCCAGCCACCGTAGTGTAACAGGCTCCCGTATAACCCAATGTTAAACAGTGCCCTTGACTGCGCAGAGCAGCCACGGCCCGCGTGGCCGGCCACCTGTACAGTTGAGAACAGCCACCGTGTCGGTGGCTGGTTTTGTGTTCCGGGTGGCTGTTTTTTCGGCCACGTCGCCAGCCACCGTAGTGTAACAGTTTTCCATTTGATTCAATGGAAACACCTGCCCCTGTAGCCGGCCACGTCGCCAGCGACGTGACTAGCCACCGTAGTGTAACAGGGCCTTAAATAAAAAAAAGTTATTGTAAACATTAAATACGTTGATATCAACTATGTGCAATTTCGGCTAATTTCAATGAATACTACGTAAATTGAGACCTTACGATATATGTTAAGAAAACAATCGATAGAGGAGGAAAAAGTCAAATGGAAATAAATGATTAAATAGAAATGAAAACATTTCGAAAACGTCTTTCAACCACGGAAGCTCGCTGCTGAGTTTTAATAAAATAATAATTAACCATCAACTGGAGCAAACAAAGTTGGCAACACTAATTAGAGATAAAAACCGCTCGGTATCGGATAAAGCAGACGTTTTAAATTATACGCGGCTCGGACAAGTTGGCTACACAATAAGTTGGACTGAAACAAGCAGATAATTAGGGAGTTTTCGTTTAGGGTTAGAAAGGGTTCATTATAAGTTGCACGAGACTTTCGTTAGGTGACCGATATCCCATTTAAAACTGGATATACACTTACGACGCCTTTGCGGTGACGCGGCAGTGAATTTAAATCGTGCAGTACATCGTTAACATTTCTAACGATGTATTGGTATGTCTAATTCGATTTGCATTTGAAAAGTCAATGCACAATATGCTTATGGTTATTAAATGTCGTTATATAATAGAAATTGAGGACTAACTATTTAAATTTAGGATTTATGTATGTATGCTCATGTATGTATGTTTCTTAAAAAAATAATCAATAGAAAAAATAGTTGTATTTGATCTGCTATTTTTATTAGCAGTAGAGAGAGTTATTTCAAAAACCAAATTGTTGGTGAATTACCAAGGAAAATGTTTAGGTGGTCGGGACATTTTTAGGAACAAAAACGATTTCTTGTGTAACGGTTTGCTGAAAAGGGGATGGAGGACCCATTGTAGACCATCAAAACTTAGTGAAATCATATGCACAGCATAACATTTTCAATGCCTGGGAAGGGTTACTGTAGGCTATCAATAAAATAACTCGATAATACTGGGATGAAGGAAGAAGTAGTCAATTAGCGACCATACAAGGAGTAAACCGACGAATATTATACATACTACGCAGGCAGAGTATTCCGTGTTTCAAGAATCCATAAGTACAACTAGTACCAGTGGTCAAGGCAGTACGTACTTTGCCTTACGGTTTTGGGTGACAAGCGGTTGTAAGATTATCGACATTTCCACAAGATGAAAAGCTTATCACAGGTATAACCGACTACTCTCAGCCGGTTTTAATTTAGACAGGACCGCTCCGGATGTCAGTCAAATCGATGAGCCAACTAATTATCCTCACAAAGCTCTCCTATTTCCTCCGTATTGATGTAATATCACGGCTTGTCCGGCCAAACAAGACCTTGTTTAGATTTGTAATTGATTCCGATTTGCAATTCCCTGTTCGATCGTTAGCCTAAACGTTTGTCTGCTGAACCGCCGCTGTTTGTCTCTAAATCTACGATCTGTTGGCGAGTGAAGCACTAATTTTTCGAGTGCGGAATAATTAAATTTCAATTATTTTCCAAGAAAAGTGTTTAAAGAATTCTTTAGCTTATCATAAATTATGTGTAGCGCCTTTGTTAGAGTATATCATGTCTTGGACTAAGGCCTGTAGTTTTATCTGTATATTAATACGCAGGACTCTTTCCCCTTCTTTCTCAGATTGTGCATTGTACATCATAGTAAATTTCCGCGCATTCGTTAGAAAGTTAATGTCCTGTAAACGAGCAGAATTACATTATAATTCACATCAGCTATACAAGGCTACAGGCTTTCAAAGTTCCAATGTTAATTTTATGGATGAAGGGAAGCCTAATTGATTGAATCATTTGACAGCTGTTGTAATAACAAATGCCTGCAAATCAGAAAGATGTTTCAGTCATAAAGCCCTTTACATAAATCGTCTACTGAATTTATGGTCAATTTTCGACTAGTAGGCGCTAAATTGTAGTTAAAATTTACAATACTTCACCACATAGAACTTGTTTTGCCCTCTGCAGACAATACACCTGATTTAAACCTACTGCGTCCACATCTGGAAAGTGAGTTACCCAAACAACCAAAGCAGTCTGAATTCAAGACGAACTATAACTACTTTCTGATAGCACGCGTGGCACCGTATCATCCCAGTTGGCCCCAAAGTCGCTATATCCATGGGGCAGTAGGCACAATGTATACACGATTGTTGTGCGGTACTGTGGTACCGGTACCGTTCGTACTCGTCGCTCACGCAAACCTACACGCCACGCGTAAATTCCGCACACCGACAGGCACGCGACAAATTTATTACGCTCCCGTTGTATTCTAAGGTCATGCGACGTTTTTAACTTTCACGAACGCAATTTTTCTGTATAAATACTTTCTTGGCCGGCTTGCACTTGAGGATCAAATTGTGTGGTGTTTTATTGCGATTCGTTTTTACTAATTTTTACGTCGATTTTGTTTGAATGGCTAATGATCAGTCAGTTATGTGTATGAATGCGAAATATGCTTTGCTTTGCCCGGGGTAAAACAGATAATGTTAAACCACAGAAAATTATTTTTAAGTAAAAAAAGTTATTGACAATAATGATTAAAATGCTTTACTGACTAGTTTTATAGCACTATTTTTTCATTGGGTATACAACTAATCAAACTTAAGCACACGATTGTGTAGCAAGAAGTGAATTATATAAAATTATTACCATTGCTCCAAGTGTTATAATATTAAAGTTTTGTTTGAGGATTTTATTGATTTATTTATTCTTTAAATGAAAAAGAGAAGATATATTACAGAAAGATCTAGATATTAATAGGCAAGCATGTTTCGTTTCCTCCTTTTTTCTCAGCTCGTGTGCATCGTAGGAGAAATCCGAGCATACCGTTAGAAAGGTATTGTGCTGTAGATGAGCAGAATCACATTTTAAATCCCATCCACCCCCAGGGTTACGCCCTACAGACTTTCAAAGTTTCAATGTTAATCTTATGGGAGAAGGATAAATTTATTGAATTATAAGACAGCTGTTCTAATAACAAATTCTAGCAAATCAGGAAAAACATATGTTTCAGTTATAAAACATTTAAAAACAAATTGGCTCAAGATCAACTGTATTTTTGGTCGAATTTCGACCAGTGGGCGATCTCTAGTACTCTTAATTATACAACAATAAAATTTAATAAAACAAATTTATGTACGGTATGGCTTTATGATATTTATTATAATAAAATAAAAAATTAAACAATACATTATTGTAAAAATATAATCGGCAGTCGTGCCGGCGTCACCGCAAAGGTATCGTAAGTGTATATCCAAGTTTTAATGGGATATCGGTCACCTAACGCAAGTCTTGTGCAACTTATAATGAACCCTTTCTAACCCTAAACGAAAACTCCCTAATTATCTGCTTGTTTCAGTCCAACTTATTGTGTTGCCAACTTGTCCAAGCCGCGTATAATTTAAAACGTCTGCTTTATCCGATACCGAGCGGTTTTTATCTCTAATTAGTGTTGCCAACTTTGTTTGCTCCAGTTGATGGTTAATTATTATTTGTATCTAAACTTTGCTCACAGCGAATTTGGTGCATTATTTTAATGAACGTCCTTTTCTGGTTTAATTTTGGTATTAAATTAGTTTTAATAGTCCAATATTACAAGCGTACTTTAATACCAAAAGCTTGTTAACTGTCGGTAATATAATCAATAAATGAACACGATAAATTTTAATCAGTAAACAAGACTCTTCAACTTAAAATTATTTTTGAGAAAGTACTATTTTTTGCCGTTCTTAAATGTTTAATCAGCATTCCAAAAAGATCAATTTAATTTTTACATCATATACGCCCATTATAGTCATAATATAGTGTATTCAGACAAATACACGGCTCAAATAGCACAAGAGTGCAGCATAAGCGGCGCACTCTAGTGTCTAGTGCAGACAATGACGCGATAAACCATACAGACCAATTTGCATGAAGATATCTCCAAAACAAACTGCCAGTATCCGGCAGTTGTTGCTCTAACTGCCCCCTTTATGGGCCCCCGAATGGCCCCCAGTTAATTTGGCGTGCTAGCCGGCCCGGCTGCCAAACTATAAAATTAACAACATTTTGATTCGCCATTATGAATGTCGTCTGGTTTTATCTGTCTGCGGTTGTATAAAGGTGCATTATCGCCGTTTATATTTCGGCTGCAGGTTACAAACCGTTAAGCTGCATTTAGCGCGAGCAAAACAACCTCCGTGCACTCGTAAGGGTGTTTGGTTGTTATTCCGGGTAGTTTTATTACATGCTTAGAGTGTCACTGTAGGTTTGCTCCTTTATAGCCTGTAGGCCCAACATTTTAAACACCTATTAAAGGTAAACATTTCGTTTTGGCTGATAATACCTCTCCATCTCCATCAATGATGCTCGGTAAGTTTTAAGAAGTGCTCTCATCTGCAGTATTCTGTGCCAACCGAGTTTTTGTGCGCTCTAAATCCCCTGGTTTGTTGCAGGTAGGCGAATGCAGGTGTTCTCAAGCTCAAGCTCTCAGGTCAGTTTTTTGTTCCTTTAGTCTTCCTTGGATTGATTGACAGCTCAACAATCTTGTTGAGCGTTTTTCATTCAATATAGTTACAGGCAGTGATTAGATCTGTTATATTTACTTTTGTTCAACAATACTGGTATTAATCTTGGAGCTAGACCTAATGATAATAAGAACAACAATGATGGAAATCGATCGTATTCTGTGGTATTTTGTACTACCGTGTACAATAATGCATAAATACTAGATTTTAAATTAATTATACATTAACTCTCGTTTAAGTATGAAAATCAAAATCAACTTGACCAGAAAATCTAACCTACCTACGTGTAACTTTATATCCTAAAGTCAGAAAACTCTCCTTGCAGTTTTGAAATTGAGTAGCATGTTTTATATTGTGCCCCTTTGAATCAGCTTTTTAACCCTTGTTTCTTTGGTTAGTATATTAAACAATTGCCGTGCATCCATTCAAAAGGTATATCGAATTCTTGAGCACTAGTACCATCGATAACACCTTTATCCCTAAATGTTTTATCATTTGAGATAGTATTTGTTTAGGCTAGTTACAGTACGGATGATACTAAATGGTTTTAAATCACGTGGCACTTACCACCCACCCCATCATTGTTAATGTTTAAAATAAATAAATAACGTGGTTTATAGAATTTCCAGTGCAGCTCTACGTATGAATCAGGATATTACATACGTGTAAATAGAACTATTTAAATATTCTCTTGACACATTGTAATGTGCTATAGCAAATTTATTTCTCAATGAAAGATCATAAGTTGTCCAAATTACAATCAAAATATTCAAATGCCAACCTTTGAGACACGGTGTCACCCATCAGGGATCAATTCTAAGCCCTTTGCTATTTCCTTTTATGTATATATACATCAATTACAGTGAATCATCGCTTGTAAAAGTAAGATTGGTATAATATCTAGAGGATACAAATCAACCCACCACTTTTTTTTAATTTTAATTTTTTTAACAGTTGTTTCTTAAAATCAATACATAAAATTATTGTATTTCATGAAATTTTCTCTTCGTTGTCATGAAGAGTGATGAGAAATAGACTACATTTAACCATCGATTTGTAATGAAATCAATCTAATGTTACAAAACTCTAGACTTTTTCGTACCATAATCCCTTTGGCACTAAGCACCTGCCTCATGCAACCTTGCCACAGCCCGGGAGGCGATTGCAGCGCAAGCGTATAATTGGCCGGGTTCGCGCGCAATTTGTGACCCATCGATACAATATTAATACGCGGTGCACAATTACGAAGGCGTGCGGCACGAGCTTGCTGGGGTGGGGGGATCATGGGAGAGCTTAGGAATCCGCCAGGGAACGGGTATAGACCGGAAGACCGGGAGGTCCCTGACGAGGCTGGGGATACGAGGTGGACAATCGTGATGTAGGTCGCGGGATAAAGTATTAATTTTCTTCACCAAAATACCATTGTACGGTAACACCCCCCCCCCCCCCCCTTACACATTCGACGCAATGTTGACTTATCCACTGTCGAGTTTTCAGGAGTGGATTTTCCGCCCGCTGGAACAGTACAAACTGCAGGACATGGGACAGAACGGAACGCAGAAAAGGGTCCTTTAGTGATGTTTTGTGAAGAAGTCAAACAAATATTAGGATAGATCGTCAACGATTGCTGTACGACAGAAAAGTTTCAGTACAAGCGCCAGTGGCGCCAGTGACGAAATTGCTAATCAGAGATAAATCTGTGTAATATCTGCATATATAGTCACAGGGCACACGTTCGAGCACTGTATGGAATTTTATAGTAGTTTTTAAAAACTAAATCAGTAATCAAACAGTACCGTCATTGCGTCAACGACAAGTCACAAGTTTCAGAAGTTTACCATTAAAATACCACAATGTGACAAATTGTGACTATGTCTTTGGTGTAATCTGATTTACTCTGCGGACAGACGGCGCGGGAATATTTGTTTCTTTGTTTTGATAATAACCTTAAGAATTTTCAATTCACCAACATTTTCTGTGGTGACTCATACAGTAAATTAAATTTCGATAATTGTTTAGCATATAAAGATCTCAAATTCGGAATTGTTTGATTCAATCATTACTGTCAATAATTAAGTCAACCAAAATTAAATATAAACATCGTATGACGCAATCCAGTATGAAATGCAGCCGTCACACACGTCTCGGGGCTGCGGGTTGATTGATCAGGTGACTTGGAGCTTTACCGGCGGTAATTAATTGTCACCTGGATTACGCGTGATTACATAATTACCATCGGCAAATTACATCATGTTAAGTGACCGCATCAGTTTGATCTGCCATCAGTTAATTGCCGGATCACTCGTCGGTGTTCTGGCTCTCTCTCTCTCTCTCTCTCTCTCTCTCTCTCTCTCTCTCTCTCTCTCTCTCTCTCTCTCTCTCTCTCTCTCTCGCACTTTTGGTTGACGCTATTCGCTATCTCTCTTGCACTAGAGTGGATGCCGTTTCTCTGTACCTAAATCTCTTGAATTACAAAGTGATCAACCGAATAAGTTGAGACATCATATGTTAAACAATTTAGTTTTGTCCTCGCAAACCAGAAGAAATTAAAGCGTTGATGCTAGGATTACTTCTCAAACGGCCACTGGAAGCAGTCTTTCTACACTACCTCTTAAAAATGAGCATCTTTGTAAAAAACCAAACAAACCAATCAGCTAATCCTACGGTGCTATCTGTTTTTCGTGAGCAGCGTTCTCAATTCCTAAATATGGTTGTCCCTTCTATCCAGTTCTGTGTAGATTGTTTTAAGTCATTATGAGTGCGTTACTACTGTATAAAAATTATATTCCAAACAAAGTTTTCCAAAGTGTCAACATTGACATAATTATTGTTTTTAATGATCCTCTGTGATAACAAAACGCACACGTGTTGTAATAAATAAATAAGTCCTAATTAAAGTTCTTACGACTGCAACGTAAACAGGGATACAATTGTAGACCGCTCTCCTCTGTATCTGACAAATGCCAAGAATAGACATAACGAAGGCGTTGTTGTCCAATTATCAAAACAAGCTTTTACCAGCCGACTTTAATTGCCGCAGTTACGCCGAGCGGCAGGGGTACACCGCCCCTCCCTAAATGTGGCAACAATGTGCACCTTCATCACGCACAAGCATCCGTTACCTTTTACAACAAATCTAACTACAAGAACATCAACTTTCGCAAGAAACTTAACAAAGCAATAATTTGCAACTTAATCACAAAAAACACAAATTCACCATTCCCTAAGAAACCTGTCAGCACTAGTAGGAGGAAAACGAAAATTTGCCCTTTCTCATCATACGTTCACTAAATCTGAATCATTATTTTGAGACAGGAACCTAACATAGTGGGTATTTTAACCTGAATATGATTGAGAGATGAGTGTAGGATGATTGTGGCGCGATCTTGTAGTCTTGTTACTGACTTAAGGTCGACATTCTTCTTAGGCAGGACTGTTAATTAATAGCCCAACAGCCAATGGTATGTAGGGTCCTACAGTTTAACGTGGGATCCGAACCACAAACTTCATATTTACGAATTAATTGGTCTAATTATGAGGATCGTCTTTTAGAATGAACTAGTATTCACTAGTGCGGACGTTAATCCCCACTAGGGAATATCGCATACACAAGCCATCGCTTATAACATATATCCACAATGCGTGACCTCCAAGTTGGATTACAGGACGTCACCACCGTCCCAGTCTCTCGCCTGGTTTACTGTTCAGCGATCAGAAAAAAGGTCAACGGTGCCACCAAAAAGATCAAATATACTTAACTACCTTCTTTACATCCGGAACTCGGTCTCCACCGACCATATCCGGCGGGTGTCCATCACAAAAACGATTATTCACAGTATTAAATTGTAAATGCGCCGCATCTGATAGTAATCCATGAATTTATCACGCTACCGTATTTAATTTTCGCATGACGCACGAGATTTAATTTGTGATTAAAACTTAACAGGCGGTGAAGCTGATTTGAAATGCTAATTAATGTTAAGGGAGTTTTATGAGCTGTGTTAAACACAGGTTGTTAATAGCGTGTGGGTATGAGAAGAATTAGGCGGGGATATGTTGAGTGGTTTTGATGGCACAATATTAGTTTCTATTACTGAACAGTGCATTGATTTATCTTAGATTTATTAAGTTTTACTTGTCTAGCTGTGAGAGATTTTAATTATATTCTAATTGAAAAAAGTTTTGGTTTAAATCTATTTAAATCGTTCTTTGGTTTAAATAGCTTTTGTCAGTCGACCTTTTGTTGCGATCACCTCCATGTAATCATTTGGTTCAGAATGCAGGCATCTAAACATTTAGTTATACAGTATTTGTTTACAATTACTGACCTCTAACTTTTCATCAATCACCTTTCGTACATCAACCCGCCTTACCATCTCACTATAATTGAGGAGTTCGTTTTAAGTCGTCAAGTTACTTGTTTGTTACGTGCTGTAAACTTGGCTGAGTACGTGTAGCGGGCCGGTGTCGCAGCCGCGGTCGAAGATGTTTACGCCACCACAATCATTGGTGGCAAGGCTGACTTTTAACAATCAGAACTCAAAACCGTAATGCTTAGAAATGTTTAATTTCCTCACATGTTTAGTAAATAAGCTTCTTTCAATTGATGCATTCTTTTAAGATCCTAGTTTAAAATAATTTTAAAAAGTGTTGTGCCTTATGTATGGTACAATTTGCTAAGTTAATTGGATATTGATATTTGTATTAAATCGCAGCATTTGATTTATTTAGAGCCCTGGGAAAAGGCATGCTGCATGACGAAGTGCTTTCTATTTTTAGAAATATTCAAACCTTACTCCAAATTTCCGCGAAAAATAATCCACCTCACAAACTCGCATTTCCGGCGGCCAAACGATTCAACGCCGAACCCTCCCCATTTACAAATTATCAGACAGCGTTTTCAACACCTAAGCGCCACTTAGGAAATCGGAACCACTTACCGAGATAGGGCCCTAATGGACCGAAAGTCGGAAAAACCGGTGTAAACGTTATCGGGACACCGGGTTGTGGCGGTGCGCGGTGCTCTGGGGGGGGAGGGGAGGGGGGGAGTGACGGTGGCGCTGCCGCACGGACAAGGACAAGAATTAATTGTGTTATCTGATTAGTGCTAATTGAATGTAGCACTGGGCAAACCGGTTGGGGCCGGCGGCCTTGGCGCGCGCACGCGGCGGCGCGAGCACGAGCGCGGTCGGGACACAGGCCCACCGACGGGCCGTCCAACTGGTATGGGATTCGTCTTGACCGTTTGGGGAAGTAAAAATAATGTACAATGAGAACTCACAACTGAAGTTTCAAATGGATATGGTAACAGTTTTTACAACAAATCATACTAGAAGTTCCGCTAGCATTAGTCCGGTTCAATTCACAGAACTGTATGACCAGCGTTTCCTTAAGAGTCATCTTCACCCCTGGGCCTTTAGCCCATTGTTGCGCAGTCGGCAATGTTAACCATACGGCTTTTAATGCAAAACATGGTATCGCATTCCCCTGTTTCGGACGCCGTTTTTCAACCGGTTTTTTTTTAACTTGGTAAGTGTTTAGTTGAACCAGCAGCCAGCAGCCAGCAACCATCAGCCAGCAGGCAGCAACCAGCAGGCAGATGCCAGCCACCAGCAGCCAGCGGCTAGCAGCCAGCAGCCAGCAGCCAGCTGCCAGCTACCAGCAGCCAGCAGGCAGCAACCAGCAGGCAGATGCCAGCTACCAGCAGCCAGCGGCTAGCAGCCAGCAGCCAGCTGCCAACTGCCAGCTACCAGCAGCCAGCAACCACCAGCCAGCAACCACCATCCAGCGGCCAGCAACCAGCAGCCAGCGGCCAGCAACCAGCGGCCAACAGCCAGCGGCCAGCAGCCAGCAACTAGCAACCAGCAGCTAGTAGCAGCCAGCAGCCAGCAGACAGCGGCCCAGCGCGCGCCGCTACAACTTGCCACTCGCCAATAATTGGAAAACTTGCTCCCAATTATTGATAACTTGTGAAAAACTTCTCAATGCTAATCGGCCCGGCTTTTGTCACTCGAGACCGGCCTCTTGACGATCAATGGCAGAATGTTCATTTGAAACGTCTTAGAGAAATGCTGTAACTTATTTTGTTATACCGTACTCCATTTGTAAAGTTGTTACTTTCGAAAGTAATAACGAGCTTTGTAATGGTTTCTAACTTTTAAATCGTAAATAAAATAATATTTATTTAGTTTGTTATACATTGGTATAGCCTAAACACTAAACCTTAAACATTTCATTTATAGTCTCAACAAGTTTGTTTTTAATTATTTCATTTCTAAAGAAGTAGGCTACAATTATATCGCTGTTCATAAAAAATTAAGCATAAGTTACACCATAGGTGAAGAAGGTTTTTTTTGTAGAATTGAAGAAATAACACATCCGTTCGGCATTTTGAAAACCAAGCATATATAGATAACATGGATGAACCCTTTGATAATGCAACTCCGCAATTTTCATGGTCAAGGGAATTATAGTGTACATTTTATCTCATTTGCATTGTATTCATTTGTTAATAAATTTATTAAAAATCTATTACATTATTCTCTGCCCGCCGCAGTCTGTTGCTCTTGATGGTCATTATTAGACCCTGTTTGATACCGCAATGCACTATAGTAGGATTCACGAAAATAGTCCGATGAGGCTCGAAACATTGTTGCCAAATTTATACTGAAACACATTTTTAAACTGTATTACACATGGTAAACATAACAAAAAATGACAACATTGCAGGGCGAGAGGGGGTGAGGGGAGACACAGCTGTTAAAATTTCCATCGGACTATTTTCGTGCATCTTACTATAGTGACTCCCTAGACCTCCTCCCCAATCTTTTAAGTCACCGCTGTAGACGCAGTCGTGCTGATTTTTCTGTTTACGCTACTCTTCCTAGACTCCCTTCCCTACAACACCGGTGGTTCCCTCAGTTTTCTCCCCGATCTATTAATGACCACGGTACGGTAGCCACAGCCGAGCTAATGTTGCGTTTTACTCGCTGTTTGACTCGACAAATCGCCCGCCACTCAGACTTTTGATGTTGTTTGGCTTGAAATGTTGCCGAGCAAGTTCACGCTCGTCTAGCCGGCGACTGGGCCAAGTAAAATTAAAACTGGGAAATGTCACTTGTGGTTTTGACGTGGCGTTTTTAGACCGGTTTTTGTTCGGCTGACGAATGCGGGAGTTGAAATTGATTTATTTCAGCGTTGAAAATATCCTCCGTATTAATTATGTGGTAGCACTTTTATAAGGAATGACGTAATACATGGAGGCATTAAATGATGGTTATAGTAATAAACAATTATGCAATGAAATGATTTGTTACAGTTATTAGGAGATGAGTGAAGGCTATTAAATTTTTAGAAAAAAATAATTTTTAATACTTTTGACACTGCTACGAAATAATTGACTATAATGTGAATTTCATTACCGTCAGGGAAAATATGACGAAACTACAACTGAACAGGATCTCATGGTCAAGAATCCTCTATTATATTCTGAAACTTTTTACGATACAAACAAAACATTTCAATATGCTGTCTGCCGGCCGCATCGTATATTCCTACGAGACTAGTTTGTTGTTAATCACGTGATACAAGATGGCGGCTATTATGATGATTATCACGCGGTGGGACCTGGAGGGCATCACGATCGCGTCCACTATCGTACAGACCCCACAGTTCTCGGTCCGTATTGCAGAGGATATCGTGGCTGAGGTGGATGTTATGGGGTTTTATGGCGAAATGATATGGATAAAAATGTCCGTCGTCACAACTATTGAGATGGCTCAATACAGTATTCCATTCACACTATGTCAAATAGCAGTCATAGATATGCAAATTTATGCTCACCACGAATTAGCGACTAACGGGAGACTGGTTCTGTGTTCATCAGAAACTTGATAGATAGAGGAATAGCCATTGTTTGTACTATAAAGAGGTTTGCAGGTTGATACCTGTCGTTATTCTCATCTTACGTTCCCGGTATTTCGTGCACCCATTTTCAGGTAATATTTCTGGTTGATAATCTTTTGCAAATTTACCCATCATGAAAAAAAAAATTATTAGATACACCGTAAAATGAGTTTCAAATTTGGAAATCTGAATTTGTAGAGTACTATACCAGTAATGTAGACGAAGTTGTGATGAATGATATGACTAGGCCTCTATTTTGACAGCAGGAAACTTATATTCAGCACATAAGCAATATTTAACAGAACCATACTACGATTTAGTAATGTAAATTATAAGTACATTGAGGTATAGGCTACATTTCTTTTAAATCAAGTGCACTATTATTAGCCTGGATGAAATATAGATTCTTGTTTGTTGCCTTACAGCGTTGAAGAAATTAGTTTCAATATTTTAAGGGCAGCTCACAGTGTAATTATGATGAACGTTTCGCTGCCAGGCATAGGGATCAAGATAGGATGATAACAGCTGTCTGATTCCATCGCAGGTGTCCCCTGGCTAATTTAATTGCTGTCCATAACTTGACATATGGCGACAGTCCTTCCATATGTCATATTACGCACAGGCTAGGACATTTGACCATTTGACACAAGAATGAAGTTTCGCGGGTGTTTCTTTTCACTGTGCTTATCTCGTTTGATCCTAGTCATCTGATAGATGCGAAAAGATCATGAAATAGAGTGATGCGAGAATATCTGGACATAGCGGGTTTTCTAAAATAGTTAACTGTCTTCGAAACAGCTATAATTAAAATAATTCGATTTTGGTATCATTGCATGCAGTGGTTTAATCATTTTTGTTTCCATCCATTAAGTCTCTTATCTTAAGAAAGTTGAAAGTGTATATCATCTTCTGAGAACTCATAAGCAAACCTTTCAACTTCTCTCATTTGTTGTTATACCGTATGAGTATTTTGAAGTGGTACTTGAAATTTTTATCCTAGGGATTTCAATCGTATTTGTATTCCGAGGAAAACACAAAAAATACACAATACTAAGTTTGAATATTGCAAAATGTAGAAAGCCGTACAACATTACGTCGTCAATAGGATTATAGGGTTTTCTTCAGAAAACACGACAGATGAATACATTACATTGTATACTCATTCTTGGGGTTACCCGTGGGTCTTAAGTTTTTTGCATCAGCTGGCAACAGTTGATGCCTGTTCTTTTCGTTCATCCACCGCAGCCGCGGCCTCCTGAGCCCAGCATAATCTTGAGCCCTGAGCCAGTGGCAGTTCCGGCACCCGGGAGGGATCCTGACCCATCGACGTGTCACTTCTCAGTTCTCACGGAGTCCCTGGGTCCGCGCCGTCGCGGCTCAACCTGTAATCAGCCTAATGACGCGATCCGGAGACAAAACCGGACATCTCGATTGTAATTTAAATAATTACAGGATTGGTGGAATTAAATGATTTATAATATTGTTGTGGCCGGCGCCGCCTATTGATTCGATTGTTTTCGTCGATTGTTGGCCTCGATTATTATCGAAATTACTACTCGGAGATGACGGCTTGGAATGTGACTTTTCCACGAATAAGTTGTTTTCCGATTCAAATTGATTTACCAAGAAAAATGTTATTTCTTTGTGCTATTCTATTAATTAAAAATATTATGTCTCACGTGGCTTTTTGAAACAATGATTAAAACTCGATACTAATAATTTTATGTTGCTCAACTATTTTGCTACCGAAGAATCATGCCGGGTTGGAAATTTGGAAATGGTTGAGGTTTATGAAACTGAACGCCCAATTCAATCTGTTCTATGTTTAAGATCTATATTAGTATGCAGTATTTTGTAAACTCTACAGTCATGCGGTTACAAAAGACACATTGAATGCCTTTACCACAAAGAACAGAAGTAGCTTCTTATTATAGAATAGCTTTAGCGCCTCTTCTTTGTCCTTCACGTTCAGTTTACTCATTTCTTTTTTTCTGGTTACATTAGTTTATTTACTTTTGGTACATATCAATTGATGTTATTCTTTTTCTGGGGAATTAAGAAAAAAACATGATTATTATAAAAAAAAAAATTGAAAACAAATTACAGTAGTCTCGTGCAATTGCAATGTCCTCCATTATTGCATTTTTTAATCAAACTTTATATGGTCATTCCTGAAATAAACGTTGAAATTGTTGGTCCACAAATCACCGTTGATAAGAAAACAGAACAATTTTGGCCAGAATTCTATTTACATTAATTAGTTTTTGTGCATATCTTTGTGTAAGTACCGAATCGCATGACAAGAAACCATTCTCTTGGTTCACGCAAATTCCCCTCCAAAACTCACTACTGTTTTACTTATTGCTTTAGACTGGCTGTACTAATATTATTACCATACCAATACTATTTTGAATAATTTTATACTAACTATTAAGAAAGAAAATTTAATTTATCATAAGGAAACGTAGTGGATTAAGCCAATTTTTTGGGGTTAATAATACATAACAAATTAGGTGCCTTATAAAATTAAACGTAGAAAAGCATACATTAATCTATTTATTTGTTCGCGATTCAGCCATAAGGACCAATGACACTACAGTGAAAAATAATTTTCTTTTATTCCTTGGTAGATTATTAAAAATCTGGGATATAGTGGGGCTGATTGATTAAAATTCTGTATATAATTTATCATAAAGCCAATTTCCTATGTTTCACTTAAAAAATAAATTACCAAGAAACTCTACTCTATTTTTGTTCAATTCAAGAATTCTTAATCTATTTAATCATTCCTTTTGACATTTTTAACTGACACGCTTCATAATCTGGAAATTAAAAACAAAAACAAACCATAATTTAAATTGCATCACTTTAAAATTGTGTCAGCAATAAAGAGTAAGTTCTATTGATCCTATAACCATATTTTAATATTTATATACAACTTTGGCTAGAACAACCACCTCGAACAACTAAGTGAGTAAAGATTAGAGGAAGTTTTTTCATATCCAAGCCATAAAGACATTTTAATGTTCAGTTCGCCGTACGTGCTCTGATATATCTATAGAATTTGAATATTTTACGTTTGTTTCTCTCTCAAACAAGATTGAACTTTTAACTTATGATTAAATTTTAAAATCTGTATTTTCTTTGTTCCGATTTAAACGTTGTTTTGATAATGGGAGTTATACAGTGTCAAAGTTGTTTAAGCAGTTAGCCAACAACTGGAATAAAAATAATATCAAAAAGTACAGCCTGAAATATAATTTGTATTAATTGCTTGAATAAATTGCATGAATAAATTGAATTTATTCCAAGAGATTCGTTAACTTATTCAATTACAATTCCAATTGCTATATGAAATTCCCTAAAGTCATAAAAAAATGGTTACCCATATGTAATATTTTGGGACGCAGAATGAAGTGAGTATTAAAACTTTAGTTTGTTCTATCTATGCTAATACAGCCGAGGGGAAATCTCAATTCGGTCTTGAGTTAGAGACCATTTTCAGCGCCGTTCCCCGGCGGTCGTTTACTCACGGCCAATTTCCGTATAATGAGTTTAATTTTGGCGAACACGCACACACACAGCCGCCCGCTCGCACCGGGGACGTCCCCCGGATATACACAATAAATATTGAGGGCATGTTACCCGGATATATAAATAAATATTGTGGGCATGTTCCCAAATATACAAAACAAATATTGTGGGCATGTTCTCCGCATATACAAAATAAATATTGTGCCATGTTCCCCGCATATACAAAATAAATATTGTGGTCATGTTCCCCGGATATACAAAATAAATATTGTGGGCATGTTATCCGAATATACAAAACAATTATTGTGGGCATGTTCCCAAATATACAAAACAATTATTGTGGCCATGTTCCCCGGATATACACGATAAATATTGTGGGCATGTTACCCGAATATACAAAATAAATATTGTGGGCATGTAAATATACAAAACAAATATTGTGGGCATGTTCCCCGGTTATACACAATAAATATTGTGGGCATGTTACCCGAATATACAAAATAAATATTGTGGGCATGTTTCCAAATATACAAAACAAATATTGTGGGCATGTTACCCGAATATACAAAACAAATATTGTGGGCATGTTCCTCGGATATACACAATAAATATTGTGGGCATGTTACCCGGATATACAAAACAAATATTGTGGGCATGTTCCCCGAATATACAAAATAAATATTGTGGGCATGTTCCCAAATATACAAAAAAATATTGTGGGCATGTTACCCGAATATACAAAATAAATATTGTGGGCATGTAAATATACAAAACAAATATTGTGGGCATGTTCCCAAATATAGAAAACAAATATTGTGGGCATGTTCCCCGGTTATACACAATAAATATTGTGGGCATGTTACCCGAATATACAAAATAAATATTGTGGGCATGTTTCCAAATATACAAAACAAATATTGTGGGCATGTTACCCGGATATACAAAACAAATATTGTGGCCATGTTCCCCGGATATACAAAATAAATATTGTGGACATGTTCTCCGGATATACAAAATAAATATTGTGGGCATGTTCCCAAATATACAAGAAATATTGTTTCCCGTATATACAGAAAGTGATATTGTTCCTCGATTATACAAAACAAATATTGTGGGGATATTTCCAAATATACAAAAACCATTGTTTCCGAAAATACAGGGCTTGTAACATGTTTAATTATTAATTTTTTGTTTGTTTTGCTCTTGGTTATTTTTTGTTAATTTTTTGGAAATTGGTTATTTTTGTTATTTTTTGCGGGGGGTTTGGTTATTATTTATTTATTTATTTATTTATTTATTTATTTGGGGGATTTTTTTATTGATCGATTTAGATGAAGCTCTTCAAAACTAAATAAATGTTTAAAAAAATAAAAAATAAAAAAGTTAAAGATAGATGGGGAGGATTTTTGTTATTGAAAGTTATTATTATTTTTTGTTTTTAATTATTACTGCTATAGTAGATGATCTCTTACCTAGTTCAAAATTATTCTACATAATTTTTATTGCCTACCTAGTTTTAATATCCCAATAAAACGCTGCTTTTTGGAATTGTTAGCGACATTTTGAGTTTATTTGAGGTTATTTTTTGGTTATTTTTTCTCTAATTTTTGTTATTTTTTAAATTTTTACTAACCTCAAGAACTGTTACAAGCCCTGCGAATATACAGAAAGGGATATTGTTCCTCGATTATACAAAATAAATATTGTAAGGATGTTTACCGAATGTATAGAAACGGACACATGCGGGTGTATAGTTATTTAGATGTTGTTCCTCGAAAATATTAAACAAATATTCAATCTTCCCGGTACATTTAAAACAGCATTTGGGGGATGTTCCATGAATGTACAGAAAGGATTGTTTCCCGAAAACGAAAAAGAAATACTGTTGGTATGTCCCCGAACATACAGAAACACATATTTGTAATGTGATGTTATCTTATTGTATAGGAAAAATGTTTACTGTTATACATTTTGTTGGTCAGTGTCTATTCGTTGTTGATAAATTTTTATATATAGGATGAAAACCATCTCATCCATACCTCATAAATTTACTCCGATAATTTATTGGTTTACTCTATTGTTTATGAGGAGGGGCTTTGTGGATGTTTATTTTGGTTCTTTAAAGTACGAAATATGGTTACAAATACCATATAAAAAATGAAAAACATAAGCCCTGGCCTTGATGAAATCTGACAAGCTATTTAATCTGTGGTCATCTCAAGTATGAAATGTGGGTACAAATATCTTAGGAATAATATGCAGTTAAAATCGGATTAGTTATTTTAATTATGTAATTTTTTGGACCTTTAAATTACAAAGTAGTATGCTTAAAAATTACTTACAAGGGACATGCGGTCGAAACGCAATTGGCTATTTTATTTACAAAGCTTCTTTGTATTTAAAAAAAAGCCGTTAACAACTACAATGTTATTACATAAACGGAACAAAATAAAGCTTTATGTAGGTTTGTTCTATTGTTATTAGATGAAACCCTTGCACATTTACTACACTCAACATTGGCAATATGTAATGATATTTTAACCCGCTCAACACATCGTCAGTGGAAGAAAATTAATTAGCTACACTCCAGTTTTCAAGAAAAAAACAGCTCATGAAAGCTCATTTATCGGATGGAACCACAAAGGGGAAAATTAATAAACAAGAGTAGAAGCTGAAATGAAAGGGTTGGAATAACTAGAGCAGGATTAAGGGGTGGAGGGGGTGAGTGGGGGTGGGAGAGGGGATGTGTAAGAGAGAATGTGTAAGGAGCCGAGCGGCCAATCCACTTTAACACTTAGCGAATTGCCGCCAAGATTCCGCCGCAATCGTTTGCAATTATTACCTACCGACCCCAAAAATGAGGAGTGAGTCTTGTTTTAGTTAACAGGTTCGTGCGTTTTGGAAAATTAACTTTTTCGGGAATCGTTTGCTTTTGTGGTTAAGTAGATTAGATTTTAGTGTGTGCCTTGGTTTTAATCCTTGAAACAAGACTCAATCAATCAAAAATCAAAAATCTCTTTATTGAAGTAATGACATATATACAAACATATAATAATTATAAAATAGTTCCACATGGGTCAGAGACCTGTGCGTGGAACGGTTCTTATCGTATGAATTAAACATTTTATAAAAAGAGAATAAAAATATCTGTAGAATACTGGATCAGCCTTAAAGACTCGCCGTTACATTGTCATCACCTATGAAATTCCTGGAAAACGTCACTGGATGAAATGCAATATAACATTTGAAATGTCAGCCTACCTTGGTTAAAACACTGTGGTTTGTCAAGATTATAATTCATTTGTATCTGTAAGTCGAATTCAGTTTCTGACTTCTTTTGGTAGAATGGCAGCAATCCTATTTTTGCATACAGTTTTTCCCAAAAACTTTGTTCCAGACTTAACCATGTCATTTCTTAGGTTAAAACCGACTAAATTATTGCTTATTTTTCAATCAATCAGTCTGTATAATTTTTTAATAAATAATATCCTCTCCTTTATGCATTATTAAATTAAAACTTCACGGTAAGTCGAAATTTCATGTTGGTAAATCAAGTTTTAATTAAAAAACTAATTCGAGCGATGCAAGATTAAATTAAAACCAAGTTATTAATAATATTTCTAACTGAGACAACATTAAACTAGAAATAATACTTTTTTGTTCACGTTTTGTCAACCATGGATTAATTATCAAGTAGGTATACCTTGATGAAACACCTTGATGAGTTGACACTAATTAGGAATTTTCTTTAATTTAAAAATTCATTTTAAAGAAAGAAGTCGGGTAGACCCACATCTTTAAAACTTCATTTTCAGGTATTTATCCTATTAGGTAGGATAGTTTGTTTTTATTTTCGTTTTGTTTGTTTGTGTGGTTCTAATCACGCGCTAACCACTGCATCGATTTAGCTGAAATTTGGCAGAGTTATAGCTGATTAAATGTACCGGACAAAATAAAGTTATATTTACGTCAGGGCTCTGCCCCGTTGGCTTTTAAGTTCCCTTGTTGTTATTGACACAGGGAACAAACACTACGCTTATCCATTAGATTTTTATCCAAAAAAGTTATTTTCAAAATATTTTATTTAGTTCAACAATTATAAAAGATTGCAGCTCTAATGAGAGGCGTGAGAAATATAATATACACTTATATTCATCGTTTTCAGGAGCGAGCTAATCCTGATGGGAGCAGTGAGCGAAGTGGACGAGCTGGCATTTCATTATTGTTTGAAATTTAAAACTTTTTCTAACTTCATCTTCTATTTGAACATTGTATGCAGCAGCTAATAGGCCTACTTAAAAACTTAATTTTATAGCAATCATAAGGCAACATTTGCAGAAGGTGAAGTTTACACTGCTGAAAGTATTACTTTGAGGTTATTAATCGTTTAAGAGTCGCGAATCTCGGAATACTTTTCTCGGTTCGAGCAAATCCGAGTCAATCCGGCCAACAAGAGCGGGGATTTACAACTACAGCCCGAGCCGGGGTGTCTGTAGGAGCGTTCTGTTATCACACTATCAGTTATCACCGCAACAAGTGGCCGCCGTCAATCCTTCACTGATTTTGTCCGCCGATCTTTCTTTCGGAACAATTACCTTGGTGGAAATATCTGGTGGACCGATTATAGACTCGGTCTAGAGTTTTTAGCGAGTTTAAAAATCATTATTCTTATTTATCAATATATTTTCTTAACCTTTAGATGTATCGTTAATCGATAATGTTATTGGGACGTTTATGTAACCTTTCATAAATATCCTTTAGACAAATTGTTAATCAGTATTGATGAATCGTTTATGTAAACTTTCATAAATATCCTCTAAATATATATTTATACCTATTAAAGAAAAAGTATGTATGTATTTTGCCTATGTACTCCGAAATCGCTCGACAGATTGTAATGAAACTTTTAGGTATTGCTAAGCATTATTCAAGTGGTTTGTGTAAAATTAAGTGCAAATCTGTCCAAAGAGCTTTGATCCAGGGGGCATACAATAGTTTGTAAAAAAAATCTGAAAATCTTTATTTTATTTATTTTTACAGGTTGCTAAGTAACAAATTCAATGAAAAATTCTAATTTTAGGTATTCTAACGATTTATTATGTATAAGGTGAGCGTGAAACTTTAGATATATCGTTAATCGACAATAATTAATTGGGAGGTTTGTGTAACCTTTCTTAAATATTCTTTATACATTTTGTTAATCGTTAATATTTATAGAACATTTATGCGACCTTTCAAAGTTCAAGGCCATTTTATTATTAAGTATTTTACGAACAAAGTAATTATCAACAATAATTGTATGTTACATCTCAATAAGTTTTGACAGAAAGTAATTTCATGCTTGATGTCAATTTGGGTTTCAACAACAAATTCAGGACCGCTAAATTCTAGAAGTATCAAATTTTTACTATACATACCCGCAGGCACATGTTACCCCTTTGTGTAAATGGTTGTATTTTTAACGTATAAAATTTCAACCAGCCGTCACAGACGTAACAATAACCGCAACATAATCCATCAAAGCATTTCCTTGTCATAATTCTTGTAGTCCTCCGGTCACGTGACATTCCACAGCCACATCCGCCGGCTTGTCAAGTATCCGGTCCATCAAAGTAAAAGTTGCCATCGACAACCGATAGAGCGCTCCACCAGCGCTGAATACCTCGCATACCGGTGAGTATCGACGCGTTGTATCGGGGAATGCAAAGATTTCTCCTTTACCACTTTGTGGCTGCATGATAAAGCGACGCGATCGGTTTCAAAGTGAATTTTTCGATGCCACTTGATTTTTACCCGGTTATCATCCTCTCTGCGTGCTGCGGGAATTTCCGATACAGTTATCGAATAACCGTTTAGGCTAAGGGCTTCACCGCGTATGGAATGTTCAAACTGGAGTTAAGTGGCGAAACATTGTTGGATCAAACAATCCCGGTGAATATTTTGAGAAATCGGTTCCACGATTCGTGCAGCGAAGGTGGAAATAATATGTTTCGTTTAATCCTCTCCAGCAGGGCGGATCGGAGCTTTTGTACAATTTAGGGCGAATATTTCACCGATTTTTCAACCACGGTGAAATATTTAACATCATTCAACGAAGGAATCACGTTTTCGTTTGGTTATTATTGGAGAACGATTTTTGTAATATATATTTACAGTGACAGAACTTCAATACATACAACCCGTCGCAGCAGACCTGCGTACTCAACGAATTTCCAAATTATTAATATTAATTTTGATCAGATGGACCTGTAAATAAAATTTCATTACGTGCTCATAAATTGGGAAATAAATGTCTATTCTCCTTATATGGGGAAAGAGTATGCAGGTACCATGGGGAACACTAAAAGTAGAATTTAATCATAAAAATTTTTTATTTGGACCATATGAAGCCACATACTAAGTTTCATCAATGTCTCTCCATAAATAAAAGAGTTTGCCTATTCTCCATATGATTAACATGGGAAAAGAATATGCAGGTTTTCCGTCAAGATAAGTACAAAAACCAAGATTTTTCAACATAAATGCTTGAATCTCAACCAAATGAAGCTAAATACCAAGTTTCGTCCAACAACATTGGTTAATAAGTGAAATATTAAGACATCCTTATTCTCCATAAGATTAACATTGGAGCCCCAAAATACAATGTACTGCCTTTAGACTTTTTAATATCTCGGTAACCAATGGAGATAGAGCAAAGCTTCAACATGCAAAAATATGTTCATCTCCATAAAGCAGCCCAGTAAATGACAACGGGGTTATCCTTGGTCACATTGACAAGCGGAAATATATTACAAAAATAATTTTTGAAGGTCCAGTTTTGGCAGCTGGTGAGTTCCAACTTGTTTTTAAAAACTTAGCTATTGTTGCGGTAAAATTTAAAAATTAAAATTTTAAGATGTGGCATATGATGTAAAAACCAAACAGTCAATATTTTTAAGTTTACCTAACTATGATAGAATTTCTGTAAGCCCAGCTGGTCCGCCCATAGCTACTTTCACTGCACCTGTTTACGTGACGCAGCTATAACAGCAGCCCGCTATAACCCGCTGTGAACCGGCCGCTGGCTGGTCGGCGGTATAGGGTGTATTGTTTATCGTTGTGTTTACCCAGCACGGCGGCGGCCCCACTTTGAACTTGCCGATGAGATCCCGTTCGAGTGCCTTCTTATGCAAATCATTACGATATATCACTCGAATCTGTTGAGACTGATTGTAGGTACAAGTGCTCCGAGGATGTTTTCTATTGGCAATGTGCTTTCAAATCACGGACGTGTGCATTTAACCGAAAACAATTTTAGTATAACAAATGTTGAGTGTATTTTAGTTTTAAATTTACGTTATATATCACAAATAAACTTTAAATTTGTATTTCAAAGAGATCAAATTTGGAGTAAAACAATACATTAATAAAAAAAAAATAAATACAACCAAAACACCAACAACAAAACACAATACAATTATTACTTTGAGCGTGTCACTATTGCAAAACAATTTTATAAATCATTTTTATAGACAATTTTCACAGTGAGCGAGTAATATTCTCACCACTTATACGTAGTTCCTATTATTTATCTTGACCACAAAATCTTAACTTACGAAATCGTTTTTTTCGTTGCTACACTACTGTTTTTCAATTCATACACATTAAATTTCTTTAATTCTTCATAGAAATGCATTTTCCCTCTTTACCGAATAGTAAAACAAAATTTTCTTAAACTGGTATTGAAGTAAAATTCATAGCAATTTAACTGGCTGACCTTTTGAATACAATAGTGAAAAGGAGGTTTTATGTTAATATTAGTTCATATTCTTGATATCGTAAAACACTGCCCAAAATTTAACACCCTTTTACTCAACCAATGATAAATCAATAACCAACTCAATAAATATTTTCTTTCCTTTAATTTTGCTCTCGTTGTCAAAAGCGTTCTCATACCATCTAACCACTCTCGCAACAGAGCCTAAACCACCTGTATACCAATGCCTCCCTCCAGACGTTATTATTTTTTCATCTTCGTTTTAAAGCCCCGGACCCCCCTGGGGGGGGGGGGGGGGCTGAAATTGCCGCGGCCCCGGGAGACGCTCGGACACTCGAAATTGGAAATTGAGCCGCTCCTTATAAAACAGTCCTAGGGGCAATCCTGTCCAGCGGCTAATATGAGATGCAGACCGATCTCATGTCTTGTGAGGGATCATCCCTCAGCGCATCACGTTTGTGTGGAGGTTTATTTGAAATAATGGTTTACAGTTTCATGAACTGTTTTTTACAATGAAAATACGACGTTTGGGATGTTATTTTAGTTTTATTCGACTTTTACGAAAAATTTATTTTAATTAAATATTGTTAACAAAACCTCGTTCGTCATGATGTCCCTTTTTTATATTCCAGTTTACATAAGACACTGTAAAGAGCTCATTTTCCTAGAGTCGATTTTTCATCTATACTTAATATTAATCTAGAATGATCTATTTCATCTTATTGATCTAGAATGGAAAACATATTTTACGAATACGCCGATTCTTAACTAACCGATAAATACTGTACGTTTCACAAAAAGTTTGGTTTTGGTAAAGGAGTAAGTAGTAGTTTATTTTAATTGTTTTCAAATAAAGTAAATATTGAATTGTTATTCATTGAATTTGATTCTTGCTATGTGTAGCTTACATAAAAAACTGCAATTTGTCAAAAAATCACGTGGTTTGGGATTAATTTAGTAGGAATATTTAATTTGTTAAGCGTGACAAAACGTGAAATTCTTTTAATTTTTGTAACTTTTTTTCATTAACAAAGTAATCAATTAGAGCTCTTGGTCAATTATGTTAGGTCGTCTTGCATCGCTGCATCTCTCACATTATTTGTAAAAAGAATGTCATTGGTTTGTTTTGTGTTATAATTTTTATTTTTCCCTTGACGTATGCTGTGCAATATACATGCATTGTCCAGTGGCAATAAAGACATTTATTGTTATTATCAGACTTATAAATGAATTCAAATTTCTAGTGCGGGAGTTCTAGTTTAGGCCTACGTATTTAATTGGTAAGAAGTTAAAGAACTCTCTGTGCAACACAGCTGAAAACCTGCAAGCAACGCAGACATTATAAAGCCCGACTGACATACCGGCCATAAATCGGATAGTTTCCAATAAAGGAACAACAGGACGAATGAATATTAGGAAAATTTCGTTTAATATTTGGGGCCAATAAGTCCCCATAAACGTCGCTAGCGGTATTACGATTTATAGCTGGGTATATTGCTGCAAGCAGTAGCATTTTTGCAATAAGAGAGTGATAGATCTTAGACCCGTCGTGGGGAGGGGGGTGCCCCTACTTTTCATTTTCTACATGTGATTTTCTCGTTGTCATTTTTCTTCTAAATCTCGCCGCAGTGTTTATGCGCCATTTCTGCTTTATTGGAACTGGGGTTTGTTCAAGTTATACATTTGTGTAAGGGAAAATACACCCCATGTTGGATCCTACGGAATTGTATATTTAAATTGAGTAATATAGGCGATATAAATTATTGTATCTTTAACATATTTGTTGTGTGAGTTAATGAACCTTTAAATGTTTTAGCTCCCAATTTGTAATAAATTTTCCTTGTGTCTCGGGCTCTCTCTCCAATAACGTAGCCTCTGTACATTGTCACTGTCAGTCTATAACTGGAATTGCAATACCTGAAGAAAACTCTTCTGTTGTTCTTTTAACCAGTCTTCACCATGTGTTTCTCTCTGTTTCAGTTTTGATTCAACTCCATCTTTTGTTGACAGCCAATACGATACGATACATTACAGTACAGTTTGCTTCATTTTCTTCAATGATGGCAAAAGCTAATTCTTCACAAAACTGATTGTAAATTGCAATTGCGATAATTGAAGAAACCTCACGTGTGACTGTGCCGTTCTCTTATTCCATTCCAACGCGTCGTTTCTGTTCTTGTTTCTGTGGTGTTAATCTTCGCGCCACTTTTGTTTTAACATAATTGCTCTTCTAGTTGGTGTAACTGAGAATTGTTTTACACGTTGCAAACTATATTCCTCTTTTGCTTCGTTTGTGTAGAATGTTTGCGTCGATTGAACTTTCAGGATCTGTTGAGATCAAAGTCCCCCACACTCCATTATTGAAGTACGGTAAATGAATTCCAATAAACTCAAGTTAATTTCTCATGTAGGAAGTGAAATGTGTTGAAATTTACCATCAGAGGTTCTGTTTATAATTGATAGATCTATTCCAACGTCCTTTTGACAGATCACATAAAATTGCGCTATAAAAACATTCCCCATATAAATTTACCACAGTGGAATCTCTATGTAAATCCGTATTGTCCGGACGGGCGGTATATCATGGCGAAACAACGAGAGACTGCATGTGAATACGCGGTGAAAGGGGAGGAAGAAGGTCATAATGAAAGGGGCAATTCATTAAATCATTCGCCGTGAGTTATGCGATCTGCCGCAGACAGCGCCGATCATTGATCGGGGCGGAGAAGTCGAAATTGATTAGGCTAATTGACTAATGACTAACGCTTTCATCGGCAGTCGGAATCTAAGCGACCGGGACTGATATACAGTTTTGACAAATTTAGAAATTTTGTCGTTGTTGTTAATAGTAGGCCTATTCACTCTTGACTTAATTGTTCAAACAAGAGTTTTCTGAGTCATCGAATTTGATGGGATGCTCAAAGGTTTACTTAAATCTTATTTTATTTTTGTGTGCTGTAAGTTATTATTTTAAGGGCACCCTAAATTAATATCGGATACACGAAGGGATTTGTCAAAATTACTTTTTTTCTTCTCAGCTATACTTTATTAGGCTTGCTTCTACACGATTAAAAATATATACAAGCTATACTAAAGGTTTTTTGGAATCATACTGATGCCATCTTGAAACTTTAAATTGATTGATAAACCCGCCTAAACACAAAAAAGATAATTAATTCATAAGATACTTTTAGCCGAACATACACAATCCTTTAATTATCCTTAATTACTTATTTTCATTACAACTTTTCTTGAAGGGTGTGATGTTTTTCTATACAACACGAAAAACAATGAAAAATTTAATCGAGGAATAGTGGTTTAGACGGAAACATAGCCGAAAACAATAATTTTTCTAAAATAAAATAAAACAAATCCTCTCAAACAAAACAAGATTTATGCCTATGCAATTTCCTAACACACCGAGACCCTGATATTTCCGAGAGAGCTTTTTAACAAATTTGATTCAATAAAAGGGAGAAGATGACAATACCAAATAACAAGATGAACCAAGTTTTTCAATTTAGACTAGGCCCGCAATCACAAAAAGTTGAGGGTCGCTCAAACAGAAAATTGAATTCCTAGATGGCCCCGTCAATAAAGATGGACAAAGAGCTAAATGTTTTAACTCTAAACTCCAACTTCCTCATTGTTCGATGGCTTTGTTTAGACTTAATTATTTGTTGTGTGTCGCACTTTCTGACTAGAGAGCGTTTTTGTAACCTTTTTATATGCTGTATTGTACACTAATATAATCTAGTTTGTATAGAGTGGAATATTCCATTTTTTTAGTTTCGATGGTAAACAAGCCATAATTAAAAATCAATACAGTACTTTTTATTTACTTATAGGTTGATAAATATCTGCCGTGGTGGATGCTTTCAGTCCATGGTCCCTGTTTTTATCGGCCGATTAAATATGGAATAGTTAATTTGTAGTTCATTTTTTATAACGTAGATATCTGTAGAGAAATAGCTTTGCAACCGAATGGTTTATATTGCTCGCCTTTGAATCCTAAGGTAATCGGTTCAATCCTGATGTGCAAAGTTAATAGCTTTTTAAAGGTTCCATTCCGGACCCATAGCTGCCATTTGTCATTGGGCTATCAATTAATTATGATATCTTAAGGTGCATTCACACAGTAAATTAACTAGGACAGTAAATTAAGTAGGCCTACTATTTAAAATAAGAAGAATATATTATAAAAACTGTTTTGGGTTAAGACAATATATGGAAAAATATTTATTATCATAATGCTACTAATCGGATTTATTGTTTTTTTCGTGTCCTATGATCACCAAATACCCCCGTCGCAGCGACCTGCGTACTTAGCGAATTTCCAATGGCAATCTTTACATAAGTGTACATAACACATTTAAACACACACTATAAGTCTTTACATAAGTGTGATATCAAATTTCATGATGATCAGACATTTTTTTCGATACCGATCTTACTGGTTAACGAACTCATCCAAGAGAATCTAACTTTACATGCCTGTACCAAATTTCATGATGATCAGACGATTTTTGCACTAGTTATCGTGTTCACAAACACTCAAAATTGAAAATTCTATTTCCCATATAAGCCCATGTAAAATTTTTTAGTAAATCGTTATTTGTGCAGTTTTAAATTTGTTTCCGACAAATAATCACTACGTATCCAGAAAGTACACATAAAAAGCCACAATATAATATACATAATTATGTAATCGCAGAGGTGTCCCTTCATCGATACAAACGGCAGCTCCCATGAAAACGACGGTAATAGCTTATTTCTAAAGGAAATTCTCTAATATGTAATATCTCGGTAACCAGTGGACGTAGAGCAATAATTAAACATACCAAATTGTTTGTTTTTTCGAGCTGAATCTAATGGTGTACACTAAAAGGTAATCAAATGGAAATATCTATGCGAAAAGTGAAAAAAAAACCCACTTTTGAGGGGTAAAATCCCCCACTTTCCCTACTGAAGTTGGGCCGATCTTACTGATTAACGAACTCATCCAAGAGAATCTAACTTTACATGCCTGTACCAAATTTCATGATGATCAGACGATTTTTGCACTAGTTATCGTGTTCACAAATACTCAAAATTGAAAATTCTATTTCCCATATAAGCCCATGTAAAATTTTTTTAGTAAATCGTTATCTGTGCAGTTTCAAATTTGTTTCCGACAAATAATCACTACCTATCCAGAAAGTACACATAAAAAGCCACAATATAATATATATAATTATGTAATCGCAGAGGTGTCCCTACATCGATACAAACGGCAGCTCCCATGAAAACGACGGTAATAGCTTATTTCTGAAGGAAATTCGCTAAAACGAGCTTGGTGGGTCGATCGGCTTCTCCCACGACGCATACAAAAAATATATTTTCATTTTTATTTGGGTACACAGTATTTCTTGTGCTTCAATGTTATAATGCTACAATTTTATCTGAATTCCTCACAATTTAAATTATTTTACGATATGCCTAAACTTTAAGAATTTAGTTAGGAGTGTCACGTGCGTCTGACGCTGACACTAGGCTAAGCCATGGCTGAGCTATCATCGCGCGGCAGGCCTACTGCGACTGGGCTTCATAGATTTAATGTATTTTTCTAGGAGCGTCTGACGCTCTATCGATTTCCTTCGAGGTAATAAACACTACGACCACGTCTATCCTAGTGTGCACCTTAAACAAGAAAAGTTGAAAATGAAATATCGCAAAATTTTGGTTTTTTGGGAATTTTAAAAATGATTTGGGAAGGCATTAATAAATAACTCGTAATCTTTTACTTTATGACTTGAAGCCCCAACTTTTTTAAGAACCTGTGAGCCTTATAAATAGATACTGCACATATATCATTTGTATGTATATATTTACATTTTTTTAACTTGTTAGTGGTCATATTTCTTGTAAAGGTTTCTGTAACTTAACAGCTTTTAAATCATACTACATTTGATAAAGAGAACGAAATGTAAGTAATTTATTAATAAGTACAAATACACTGTGTACGCACTTACGTTAGTATAACAAGTTTCTTCTGTCTCTGTGGGGATAGGCCTATTATGCTATACGGTTTCTGCTATAGGAAGTCATCACACACCGATACTAAACTCAAACTGATTAACAATTTAAAACAGTCCGAAAACTTTATTGGCGTCCATCCATAAACGATTAGTTATTATTAGGTGATAGCCTAATAATGTTGCATTCGATCATCTAAATACAGTTAATCTTAATCATTTCTACTATAACTAAATTTAATAAACTTTAGGTAAAGTCACACTTGATTGTTATTCTTTATAAAACCACTTCGTTTATGGCTGAAAGCATATTTATTTAGTAAAAAGGTCGAAATTGTACTGGCGGTACTCTAAAATAAAAAAGCCAACGACTGGATCAAAACTGTCACCCGTTGTTTTATGTATCAAAATGTAATTTCCAGTTTTGTTTTTGGAGTGATTGCTTTTCTTTCTTAGTATTATATCTGATTCCATGAAATTTTTGTAAAGGCACTCGCATCACCCTCTGAAATGAATCACAATCTTCCACTCTCAGCTCATCAAATAGCGTAGATGAAGCTCCAAGTTCGTATCTTCGACCAATCCAGGGTCCCACCATCTCCTCTCTCTCCTATACTATAATCTCTTTGTCACATAACTCGGAAATTTTACATTTTAAAATTGGACATTTTAAAATATTTTTATCCCTTTTTAGGGTTAAATCAAAACAATAATATAAATAATATGTCAGCTGATTCGTACACATTACAAATATCATTACACGAGCTAGTGGAAGCTAGCTTGCTGTAAGCTAGTTGCTAGTCAATCCAAAAGTTAATTTTGTAAACAAATGACAACTAGCAGCGAGTAACTAGCTAAGTGTGAATGCACCTTAACGAATGTTCGATGCTTGATAATAACAAGACCGTGGGGTTTGGATTGTCTCCCCCCGCCAAAACGCTATAAAATGCCTCAGGAGTAGTAAAACTCAGAATAAATTTAAAAATATATGTGGTTTATTTCCGAGGATAACTGGCTATGGTTTACATAGCGAGGTTTCACCTTCCATCGTAAAGGAGTTACAACAAGAATCTGACCAAACATCACGTTTGTTTTGTCTCGGCTAAGAGAAGTACCTATTCAATTGAAGTAATAAAAACATTACTGTTCTGCACATACTAAATGTGGCCTGGACTAGTTACAGTTGCATATTCCTATGTTTTTCTATGACTCATGTAGCTTGATATAAAATTTTATTTGTTATCAGTCAAAAATGATTTAGTTTGACGATTTTCAGTATAGGTCTAGATCATTTTAAAATCTCCCTAGTAAATATTTTGCTAGTTTTGTTATTTAATGCGTGGCACCAGTATATGCCATTACTTTAACAATTTCCTATGAAACGATCCACACCCTTGGTCTTGCGTAACGTTATTCTAAAAAATAAATTAATAACCCGAATACTTACATAAAACGTTTTATATTTTATTTGTTTAATGAAGTTAAATAATTTTCATGTACTGAAAGTACTACTGGTGAATGTCTCTTGTTTTTCTTATACTATGTTTTAAAATAACTCTAAGAAATACTGCGTGATTATATAGTGTAAAAAATATTATGGTGTCCTGTTAACCTACTGAAAATTTATCTCAAATAATTATTCGTAATTTTTATGTTTCAGTTTTCACCCAATAAAAGTTAATAACTTAATGTAATATTTATCAGTTGTTAATGTACGAAGGAGGAGAAATTTGTTTGCGACTTTAAATTAGCGTAAGCCTTGCCTATTTCAAATTGACATGTGTTGCACTTCGTCATAAGTGCTCTTTTCGATATAACTAGATAATTTTTAAATCAAATTTATGTTAAATACAGCTTAGGTCCATTGTGATGAGCGTTGTTTACGTTTCCCGGCCCCCTACCCCCCCCCCCCCCCCCAAGGTCACGCAGGTGTCGCTTCATATGATCATCGCAACAGTCGTCCTCTGCACTTATTAACCCTTCCTTCAAGTGGATTGTTTCGATAAAAGTAATGGACGGTCTGGCCGGTTTATCGCCCCTAAGTCGTTTCTTTTATTCGGCAATCCCGCCCGGCTTCTGCAGCTCTTGCACTTTTCATTGTTTCTTCACGGACGTAAAACGTTTTCTTGTCAAATTGAATTCCGAACTGATCCAGTCAAGTTGTGCAATTTTTAGTATGATTTAAGAAATAGTACTGTAAAGATTATTAAGTTTTCAATGCTAAGTTATTTGTTTATTATGTACGGTTTGTCCCTCGCGTTTAAACAATTTTTTTCGTAGTGGTGGATAATTACTGTAAAATTCTAAGAAAATTAAGACTATGTAGTTCTTATAATAATTGTGAAGGAATACATTTTGCTTGATTATTTTAGTCCTTTGTTTTTATTTAATTAGTTTTAATGTTTTCTTAACTAAATTGCCTTGTGTCTTAAGTCCCGCTTTTATTTATGCTTAGCAGAGGATAGACTCTATTAATTATTAACTAATGAGTTCTCGCTTTTACAGGTACGTTTCATCAGGACCAAAGGCGTGTTGTAAGTTGATATTAAAATTAATTAATTAAATTTATAAACAAACATAGTGCAAAAGCAAACTGAAAAAAGTGTAAAATTTTTGTTTTTGATTCCCATTAGTTTTGAGCTTTTTAATTATGTATTATTTAACAGTGTGTCTACTGGTCACCGAAGTCACCAAAAGTCACCAAAAGTCACTGATTTTAGTTAATGGTCACTGAAGTCACAAAAAAGTCACTGATTTTTCTTTAAAATGGAAGAAAAGTCACACATTTTTAGTATAAATTGCTAAAATAATGCGATTGCGAGCAAAGGTTTTGCGACTTTAACAATTTTCTCCCAACATTTTCTATCTTATAGAGACGGAAAAGTCACTGATTTTAAACAATTTTCACATCCAAAAGTCACCAAAAAGTCACTGATTTTTATATTTCTTTGGCAGTAGACACCCTGTTTAAGTTTGTATAACAACAGTTGTTCATTAGTTTAGTTTGTACCAATGAACTAGTCTATCTAAGATCATTGCTGGTGTTCCATCCGTACATAGTTTCTGCACAAATGCTTCTCAAGATAAAGTTATAAAAATGGTACCACATTTAAAGCAAATTATCTTGTCAAACTATCTTGTTAAGCTCTATTTTTTAAAGAGGCCTTTCAAACTACGAGTGTATTTAACGCAGTCTTAAGCGGCAGTAATATCCTAACTTGACCTTAAATAATAGTATTTTCCATTCGAGGATTCTGTCCATCTAATTCACTCTGACACAATTCCCAGCCACGTCTCGTACTTGTGGATCAATTAGCGAAAACAACCATTTACCAGTCAAACAAGCGTGCAGCCTAGCAAACAGCGCACGTGCCAACTAGTCCTACTAACAGCTAACAGCTAACAGCAAGGCGGACGGACTGCAAGCCACCATGCACGACGGTGGCTCTGTTTATAAGATAATAGCCCACTAAACCCACCCCGCGTGCGGGGAAATCGAAAAGTATTGTCGTAATTTAAATCCAGCCTTGCGTGTCAGACTGTAATTTTGGGGCAATTTCTGTTTTAGCTGGGGGGGTTGTCGATTGGAATGTTTCCCTGTGGGGCTGTTAATTCTGTAATTAAGAGCTACACGGTTGTCGGTTTAGCCAGTGTCCGTTTGACGCCCATAGTTTGGCCACGCGTCCGACATTGATCTTTCGCTGTTTTCTCACGGGCTGCGTGTTCTCGGAGATGTAATATTCTGTTTCGTGCGGTAGAGATGTAATTCTCCAATATATAATTTATGAGCCCCGATTTCTTAAGTGGTATCGAATAAAGGTTATTCGAAGTAGAATTCTCACTGTATATTTTTTACATGATATTCGGTTAAAGATTGTATATTATAAACAAATGATATTAGTTTCCATTAAAGCCATACTTTTATTAATTTTACATATATTTATTTATGCAACATTACTGTACACTCAAACGTAGTCTTTAGAAATTTAATTTTCCCAAGTTATCAAATTTTGCTTATAGTTTTCATCAAACACATACAGTAACCAATTGGAAAATGATGTGTAAAAGGTCATATTTGAGAAACAATACGTGTTACTATTTTTTATAATAATCAAATCAAAGTATATCTAAATAAATAAAATTCAAAAAGACAAACCAATGAAACTGACTATGAAACTTGCTAAAACTTCAATTAAAACGGATGGCGTTGATGATTGGTAAAATACATACAAAAATATCACTCTTATCTGTTCATTGTTTTATCACCACTACGACCCCAATTACTTAGCCAACTCCCCCGTCCCCGCCGCCGGCTGCCGCACTTATTAAACCCTGGCCACTAATACAGTATGGCCAGTGGCGATAACGCTGGTACCGTCAATGTTATCACCCCCGTCGACGACTCCCTCGCCTGATGATGTTATCACCTATCAGCTACTGTTTTATCATCACCGCTCACACTGCTAATTACCGTTGATTAATCGCACTGATTTCCTCATTAGATTATGTTTGCTTCGGGGAATCCCGATACGGGGGGGATTCGTTTTTAACACGACGTACCTCCCAGTTTTACACTGCAGTAGGGTTCTAAGTGTAACTTTTTAGTTATCGGACCTCCTAGCTAAAAATAAACGTTCTTATTTGCATAAAACATAATACTATTTATCAGATACCGTGCTGAATAACTTCTTATCAAACCTTATTGTTTACAGTAACACTATTGCGAATCAAATTTCAAGATAGCCAAAGTAATTGACGGTAGTTATTATGGCGTTTTTAATTTTGAACTGATGAAGGTTTAGAGAATTCTGAACAAAAGTTTTACTCACAAAAAAGGGATTCAATGTTAACCAGCAATTCTTAAGAAATTGTATTCCGCCCAAATAAGAGATGTAGTAAAAAAAGCTAAAAAATAAATATAAAAGTTTAATTACTTCTTCGTTGAGACGTCTCTTTCAGCGAAGGTTCCATAGGAGTTTTCGTTGCCTACAACAATTCAACCCACTTTTTACCCAGCGCCTTGGATCAAACCACGCTCTCCATATGAGGAGTATTTATGGAATCGCCGTACCCTCGCAACACACTTGCCCACGCGGTGTACGGCTCTGTACGGCACTCGTAAGCTCCTACACGGCTGTATGTCGCTCGTACCGCTCGTAGTCGCGCGTACCGCCGCCTACGCGCTCCATAATGACCCGACCTAAATATAGTCCTAATGTTCCTACAACACGGGTGGTAAATTTGTTTAATTTTCCGCTAAGGTTACATGGTGTTGGACGCTTGGTTACCATTTGGTAAGTAGGGGAGTTTTAAACGTGTGTATTCGTAAACTTGAGAAGATCGGGAAAGGAGAAAATTTTTGTAGAGTTAATAAACTTATTAGATTCAATAAAAATTTTAAAAGTAAATTAACTCAATTTGCAAAGATTGTGCTGGAAATGTATCAATGTAATGTATCAATGTATCTTTGCAAATGTATGCTGAAAAAATACAAAAAAACTTTTCAAAATAATTGTGGATTTTTTATTTTATCTGTTGTAATTAAATTGTTAACTATTGATTTATGTTCGAAATTTTTTTTATTATTTTCCATTGTTTTGAAACTTTCAGTCAAACACAATAGTATTCGTGTAAACATTGAAATAAGACTTGTAAAAAAAGGAAGAAGAAAAAAACAATGCTTTATTTTATCATTTATCATTTATACAAAACAGCACAATATTAGGTGTATGTTCGGTACTTAGATTAGGCCCTAACACACTTTCAGTACTGGATTTAAGAACCGTCTACTTCGTTGACATGCACTTCAACGATTTTTATGTAGGCCTACTGTATACGATTCACTATGATTTTATTCAACGCTCACAAGACCAGTATTGTGCAATTTAAGATTCAAGTTCAATTTGAATAGACTGTGCTAACTATTTATTTTAATTCCTTTAACAATAATTACGATAAGTTTTAGTATCTCGTCGTGAAAAAGACAGTAAAATATTTTTAGATTGTTTTTAAGACTTTAACTAAGTGCGATAATAAAAAAATATAATATAAAAAAGACTCAATAAATGGGTCATTAAATCAAAGATCAATAAATTGATCTTTTTAAGCAATGGACGCTATTATAAATTGTACCCACATATACATTTTTTGTATTTTTTTTAGTTTTCCAGTTTAAAATATGTTCAAAATACGTTTTAATTTTCCTTTCGTAACTCCACACAAGAATTTCCAACCGTCTAACTCTAACCCATTGTGGGTCTACATTTTTAATATACAGCTTATAAAATACTGTAAGCCTACATGTCTTTCAATGGGATATTATGATTGTCGATTGATTTATGTTTACGTATTGAACCATTCTGTCATAAAATTTTAATTTAAATACGCTATATCCTATAGTATACAATAATCTTTATTATTTTCAATTCATTCCTTTTAAAGCAAAACGAAAGTCCAACCAATCTAGAAAATTGTACGGACGCACAAGTAAAGAACCATTAACCAAACAATGATATCCAAATACGGCTGGGAACAGAAGGTTGAACCAATAGAGGAACAGATACTACAGTACAATATGTAGCGGGTACCCTTGATTAGGCTTCTGGTTAATTAATAAAACTCTCCATCTCTCTTCACCCCCCAACCCTCACCCCCATCCACCTCCTCCCCCTCGACATTCGAGAGGGCTGTTTTGTTAATCTTGTTTCGCCAAGGAACTGCCCCCCTCCCGCCCGGTTACTATTTCTCAGCCAATTTTCCTTCTCCATACAAGAGTCATTTAATTAACTCATTTAAAAGTTGGCCCGTTCATTCATATGAGGGAGGTTTCGCCTCGGAATGGGGTTGTTTTTAATTCGCTTTAAGATTGATGTGGTGGTTAAATTCACGTTTTGAATTGCAGTATGTCTATGTACTTTTGTTTGGATTTAGGCCTGATTATAAATTTAGTACTCCACAAAATTTTGGGACGTACGATAAATGGTCAAACGTCATCCGTTATTTAAAATATTAACATTTGATTATATTTTTACTGATTTAAAATAATGTTAAATCCGTGGAATTGTTTCCTTATATCGTAATTAATCGAATCCATAAATGTTTAATAAAAGTTGCACTCTTAAACAGAGTTGAAAAACCATAGTTCCCTTATAAAATTAAGTAGTATGCTACTAATTTAGTTACAGAAAATATTTTGAGGGTGTTTCAGTTTTTCCTTTCGATTGTAATTAGTGTAAAAATTGTTTCAAATTAGGCAAAAAAAATCTTATAAATTTAAAGTTAAAAAAATAATATGCTAAAAATGAAATAAAAAAGTTAAGTTTTAGCTTTGGAATCAGTGGCTAGTTTGCACCAAAACACAAATTATTAATATTATCGATTGTTTTTACTATGATTAAATTGAGGAAGTATTTTTTTCTCTACTCGACAAATTCTCACTGACTATATCACAGGCTGTGGGGCTGAGTGGTTATAGTGGCCTTTTAATTTGAAGCTTGCCGCGGTTCGTGCTTTATTTTGATAGTTCGACATTGGACCCTATGCTGTCTTTGTTCATTAGGCAATTAATTAACGATCCTAACAAATAAATCAGCTGCTATTTGTCAGTAACAAATCTACATCCCATCTGATCCACAATCATCACATTCACCTTGAGTCACACCCACCCTAAAAACGCACCAGTGTTTCAAGAAACTACCCAAGTATTTCCTCGTTCCTGCACAATAAAGTTGGAAATGAAATCTGAAACTGAGTAATACAAACTAATGTCACAGTTTCATAAACCTTTTCCGGAACACCTGGCGCGACACATAAAAAATGGTAACAGTCTGTAATAAGCTGTGTAAAGAAGGAACTGGAATGTAATAAGAGTGGAGTGAAGTGTACGGACATATTATAACATGAGGCGCGGGGCAAGGGGCACGGTAGCCTACGTAGCTGGGGCATCGGCGTAGAAGTGTATAAAGCGGCGCAAGGTGTCGGTATATTGGCAGGGGTGGCGAGATATGGCGTAACGCAGCCGTTCAGTCTATGGTCACTGGACAAGGGGGTTTATTTATTAGTCCTACAGTTATATCGGTGTTCTTTACAATGTCACATAACTTAACGCTTAAAAGGATTGAGATAAGTTTTTGATAACAATAAAAAATCTATTCGACCGAAAGGTATTCCACATTTACTACAGTTTACGCTAAACATGAATTATTTTCTTTAACTTCAAAGTTAAAAATCCTGGAATGTTAAAGTTTGAGTAACATAAGTGTTTGAGCTGTCTGAAATCACAAACTATACATGATCTCGTTCCGGGTTGACGAAGCCTTGCTCGTTGGTTTTAATTCACCTTTGTTATATTATCATCGTAAAGTATTAAGTTAACGCCAAAACCAACTGTACCTTTTAATGGTTAACAGCTGTTACAAAACCAATGCTTAAAAGTGGTAGAGTTCTTTAATTTTGTCTACCCTTCCTTGTCGTGTTACCAAATAGCAACCAATAAAAACAATGTTAAAAAGTGCAATTTAATAGCTTTTTTAGACTAAAATCTGTTTTTTCTTTGGTTGGGGTTGAGGATGCTGATTCTAAACTTATTTTTGTACCAAAATACTCTCCATCCAAATTTTAAACACCATCTACTCGCTATATTTTGAGGTACGTAAATCAAACACATCGCTATAGACATAACGGGCGTGCATCATTTGCGCATCATGCGGAGAGCCAGGTAGAAGGGATGCTTGTTTTGCGCATCGAGCTCCAGGGGGCTCTCAGTTATATGCATCGTTTGCGCATCGCAGGGTGGTGGAAGCGGCATTTTTTATTTACAAAGTTATTGAAAACTCATGCTTGAGTTCAAATGGTCTTTTGAATGATTAAACGTGTTTGGCATAATACATATAAGTTTAAAAATTAGCAAAACAACATTAAACAGAACAGAAATAATGGCAAATAATCGGACACAATATCACGTCCTTGACCCGTACATTAACACTTTGATTTCATGTTTACCATTTGTAGTTTGTTTCTATTGCAACAGTGAATTTTATGAGTGGTTTTATTCTGAGGAGTTAGTAGAGGAGAGGCTGCTATCTACAGTTAGAATAGAGGCAAACTTGCCATAGAAACAATTCGTACAAAACATTTCAGCCTGAGCAATTACATTAATACAATCCTCACCAACAATTGAAAGTAAAATAAGTAAACACTTGATGTATTACAAAAAAGGTTTATACATTACATCCTTAAATTATTCATGATTGTGCGATACACATGTGTTGCCGTCCAGTGGTATGTGTGGGGGACGACTGTTTGCGAATTGTTGTCGGCATCAGGCTGAGGCTACCTGGACGGGAGAGTGCGCAAATGATGCAAGGGGATTAGGCTACCCTTCGAAATATTTTACAGAAGGATTAAAAAGTGCGCAAATGATGAACGACCGACATAACTCGTCGTATTTTAGTAGAGGATTTTACTGGTTTATAAAAATCGATTGGCTGCTCTCAACGGAAAGTCTTATTTTTAAAACACATTTGGAACAGAAAGAAAAAAATATTTTGGTGGTGTACAATTAGTTCTCTTTAAGTCTGAAAATGGTGTAACCCGGAAAATTAGTTCCAAGTCTCGTAGTTTGGACGGTAAATTATCAAAACAGTCCACGTAAAGTTCTGCACAACCAATTGTACCAAGATGTAACTTATAGAAATGCCATACTTATCATAATCCTCTGTTCCGAGACAAGTCTATACGTAACTTTAACATTCCGTTTATGCATGCAAAATCGTGTTCGGAATCGAACATCGGAATCGCCAGAATTCCCCGCCATTGTTACAAGTTAGCAGACCAGCAGTTAGATTCCAAATTGCGGGGAGGGGCCTCCAGGGAGCGCGGGCGGCGCCGACGGTCAAAATTCAAAATCGATAAATTCCCCTCGCGAAATGCTCGCAGCTAGATACGTAAGCTAATGAAGAATCATAACGGAATTCGCAGCTAAGCGCGTTCGCTAAGCACGGAATGCGATATAACGGTACCGGACGGCGGGCCTTGTAAATTTATTAAATACCGCCCTTTATATGTTTTCGTTCCGATCGATGTATCGAATTATCAGTGATCGATTCGCCTAATGCGATGTTTACGTAAGAATCTGGCCCGTCTCTGGCGGATTCTTGATGGAATTATGAGTTTTGAGCGTTTTCTCGACGATGTTTGATTATTCGGATTCCTCTCTTATTAGATTCCGAGCTTTGGTGATTTGGCGATTCGGCGAATATGAGAAATTTCCAAGTAAGTAATTAGTTGAGGTATTTAAATAAGTGGATCCTCTTTGTTCCGTTAGAATTTTGTGCTGCAACGCAAAGACTGTTGAATTAGTTTTCCATCGAATTAGTTATCTTGTGTTAATGTACATCGCATAAATTTCCAGCTTTTTGTCTAGTTTACAAATTGGGAAATAACACAGTTCACAACTTTAAATTTATTTTCTTTTTTTACAATTGTATAATCGGATTGTGTTTATGCTGTTTTGGAATATTCCAAACAAAAAAGGCTCTTCAATTAACTACTGACTGTAGTTACATAAACAGCTCAAGATATCTGTGGAGGAACGAATGTATATGGTGCATAGTTTTCTGAATCATCGGGTAGTCGTTGATGGATCTTCATTGACGGGTCAATTATTTGTTGATGAGTCAATGCCGCTCTATTCGTAAGCATCAGCCGTCTCGCTCGGACTACTAAACGATAGCGTGGAGGCTCCTTGCTGCATGTTAAACTCATGCAAAGAACGGGCTGTACATCTCTGTTCTTTAACATCCTCGAAGACTCGGTTTGACCTCACCGGAAAGTAACTGTATAACAAAATTATTTAGCACTCATTAATTTTGATCACGCGGAGTTTAACCACTGACTCTTCAATGAACGAAATACAACTTTTCTGACTAGCCCGCAGGATTTCAATGCAAAACAAACTGAACAACCCCGAATAAAATCAAAACTAAACTTCGCCAGACCAAATATGAACACGCTCATTAGCTCTGTGACAAAATTAATTAAAACTATTTCGCACCCTGCGCGACGCAGACCGCTCTGGGGGGGTGGGGAGCGGTAGGGTGTGTTTGAGGGGGGGGGGGGGTTGAAATTAAAACAATACTCCGGTCCACAGGAAACCGCCGATTGTTTCGACAAAATCCAACTATTCGCATCGCTATCAATTACTTACGCCGGAAAGTATCAATTAAAACACAAATATCGGCCGAAGTTGGCGGCATTGATTAAAACTTTAATGAGTGTCGACGCCCGTCAATTGGCGTAGTTTGTGTCCTGAATTATTTTTAATCACGTGCCCCTCGTTTTGTGGATATTGTTATTTCGCACGGCCGTATTAATTAGTGTAAAATAAAGCAATTATCACCCGATTCCATAAAACGTGGTTGGCCAAGTTTTGTTGTAGTTTTGTAGCTTTTGCTTCCTACAGCATATGGATTTTAATTTGGATTAATTAATTTGCACCGCACTGGGTAATTTTAACATACGTAATAGAAAAGGCCCCTAAGTAACACGTCACTATATCATAGCTGTTGTCTGACGGGTTTACTGTGAGTGTTCACCTTTAGTGATGTCTTTAGATTTCAAGTACAGTACTTAAAAGGGCGAAATTGGCCGCGGTCTGTTGCGAACAGCACATTCATTAATCTACGAGAAAACTTCATAAGATAACTGCCTAAAATATGTAAAAACTGATGGTATGTCAAACAGGTAGGCCAATTTAATCTAAATGATGTTATCAGTTTTACCGAGAAACGCATGTTGTTTTTGTTTCAATATTTCAGTAGAATAAATAACTGACCTTTACAATAAATAAATAATAACAATAATACCTTTAAATTATACGAGGTGGCCCGTGCGCAAATGGCGCATTTTATGATTCTGTATGAGAGAAACTCATGTTGGTTATGAAGTGACAGAGATATATTTTTGTTTGCTATCCGGCGTGAAAATTCATCTGAAGGTAAGTTTAATCAGATGTTAAATTACAATTCACATTAAAGATTTTGTAATAAAAGTTGGTCAACATTTTAAAGCACCCTCTAGAAATAAATCAAAGGCGAGGGGGGCGAAGCCCGAAACGATATGACCTTTTTAATTACGATTCGCCCACGCGCTATATCCTAAGCTTTAAAATAACACCTCAATCTTAAAAATCGGTTCTGTAGGTCGAGAGAAAAAGGGACGTAACAGACGAAACCCTTATAGAAATAAGAAGAGAGATAGATTTTGAGGTTAATTTACACACCTATGAATTAGTTTTGTGCCTACTAACTTGCCTTGCTACTAAACTGCTAAAGCAAAGTCTGTTATAACTTTAAACACACATGTAACAAAATATATGAAATATAATCAATTGCATGACCATAATAGTTTTCCGATCTCCAATCCGGCACGGCGGGACCAAGATGCGGCGGAGCGAGGGTTCTATGTTTGAGGTGGCCGGCAAGCCGGTCATTCAATTCCGCATTTAACCAAAGTAAACCGGCCCAGTTGCCAGCGCAGATGTCGCTTGTATTTATTGCCAACGTTGCACACGCACGCGCACTCACCGCCGCACGCGCACGGTCTTTAAACGAGTAAATGATGGAGAGAATTCAAAAAGTTTTTGACCGAGTTAGAACAATATTTTTCATCACACTACACTATGCAATAATTTCTAAATAAATGGAAAATTCTCACCCATAATAAACAAAACATAGCATCAACTAACCTGGCGCGATGTATTGCTTGGGTTTCTGGTTGCTAGGCAACCACTTCACATCAGCTGATGCCGCCATCGAGAATAGAATACTTAGACAACTACAGCTGATTCCAAAAGAAAATCACCCAGTTCCCAAGTACGTCATATCCATCTTACAGTTTCCATAAACTGAACTACTAAGTCAACTGTTAGATTTGTTACAGTAGACTATTAAAATATTCTACAGTACCATTTCATCCGAGCTTTGCTTGTTGGTTTGAATTCACTTTTGTTATAGTGTCATGGTAATAAAGATATATTAAATTTCCACCAACAACCAACCAACTAAACCTCTTTACGGTTAACAACTGTTTAAAAAAGACTGAGCTTAACATTAATGTTCCTTTATTTTTGTATACCTTTCGTTTGTGTACCTTAGTTTTGGTTATTTCGTTACCAAAACTGCAACCCATAAGACCGATGTTAAAAATTAGGATTTTCAAACTTAATTTTAGACCAAATTAGATTTTTCCTGGGATTGAGGCGGTTTTCAAACCTATTTTTGGGCCTTAACTCATAAATGCTAAGTTTAAGCAAAATATATCCACTAGATTTCGAGATCATGGAACACACATCCCTTCAGACAGTGCTCATATTATAGTATAGGATTTCTTGGCGACAGTTTCCATTGGGGGTCTTGGGCCGAAAAGTTTCGGTCACAGTTGATATTGATGTAATGTGATTTTCACATATTTTAGTGAAAAGATATCCGAACTGTCAGTTTTTCATCGCCTCTTGTCAACACATTTTCACTTGTATATTCAATTCAGACGCGCAATAGAACCCACTACTTGCTACAATCACAACGCCGTAAATGGAGCTCCTAACGCTCTGTTGACATGGCGACGCGACGGCCGCGCGCTCATCTAAATGCCAATCCCCAATACCGCCTGTCTTAGCGGAACAACGCATTATCAATTCACCGTTTATTTTATTTCCGCTGTTCAATTCCATTGCGCATTTCATTAAGCCCGAATAAAAACAAGTGTAAAAGGTATTCACAGAGTGGGGCACTTCTCGGAATTTCCGCTAATCGCCAAATGGAACGGTCCGTTGTCTCTGGTTCGAGCCTTGTTTACATTATCATTCTATTAGCGATGAGGATTTCGGTTTACGGTTTTATCGTCGGATGCCAGTCGAGTATTTAAATATTGATTTGAAAATTATTTTAAGCTGGAGATTCAGTTAAGATAAGTAATTCGACTGCTGAATCCGAGGTTCTACATGTTGACAAGGGAGAAGTTGAGGAACTTTAGAAAGTGTTTGATATTTTATTTTTAATAATAAATTATAGTTGGATATTTAGAGAAATGTATTTTTGGGGATCTGGAAGACTTAAAAATATATTAAAGCTAGAGTATTTTTACTGTTTGTATAATACTGTTCAATACTTAGCCTACATTGAGAGTAACTTTATTGGAAGTATTTTTTAAATTTTTTTATTATCATTCTTTTTTTTGCAAACACAGTAGTAGCCTACTTTGTACTATTTTGTTGACAAAATATAATGTAGGCTGTAAATTAGATTATTAGTAGTTGGTATAATTTTAAACAATTATTTTCAGTTTCCATTATTTTATACTTATACTCAGAGTCCAGTACATAATTATATCTCCCATAACAAGGCAGAGCACCTCAGGTGAAGTTTATGGGTTGAGGAGGCATTGGTGAATCTCGTGGGGGGGGGGATTTGTTGAGGGGATGGTGGTGGGGGGAGGGGGACGCCTGAGGGAGACATCGTTATCAACAACTGACAAACTCGAGCTGATAACAAGACGGAACCACTTGCCGCCGTTATCACTGTACATGTAAAGGACCGTTGCCGCTGCGTTTTAGCAGTTCTGTCGATCAATTGTTTCTTTTTAAAGGCCTTTTTATCAAACAGTTTTATCCCTTGTGATCAGTGAGATTTCGTTGGCAATACAGCGATTTTAAATGCTTAAATTGTTTCAGAGTTTTTTTTTTCTAAATAAAAACTCACCTCTTAGTTTACACTACTTTAAAATATAATTCTTGGTTGGCCTAGTTTGAAATATAGGCTACTGTTTCGTATTTTTGTCAGCAAATTCCAAGAGTTTGTCATAAATTTACTTCATCTGAAAATTTAAATATAATTTAAAACTTACCGTACGATCATGATTATATAATTAGTAAAATATAAAAAAAATTATCGAAGAAAAATAAATAAATTTAAAAGTGAATATTGAGGATTTTTTAAGTTAATCGTGGTAAACGTTGTAACATTGTAATATTATAATCGTATTACATAGAACTTTCATGATTCAATTCGCAGCAACAACGTCTCGCTATTTTAAAGTGAGACATTGTATCTTCTAATTGAGCAATGTGTACATCCCGCATGTAGCCTCAAACGTCAACAAATGTGAACACATTTAGTTTCCTTAGTCATAAAGTTAATCTAAGCTATTTTTGTGGGTTTTTAAAATTCAAAAGCTAACCAAATCAAATTGACTCGAGTTGTAAATGCCTTTCACATATTCGAACACTTGCGATATTTATTCATTCTTTTGCTTACATCAGAAATCACTCCTTACTATTGATCTTGCGAGTACGATTTAACAACTACTCCATTTCCAACGCGGGCTATTAAGTAGTAGATCAACTTCCATGCATACACTGCCTTACCTCCATGTTATTCCCATGGGTGAATAACACGCGTTCGATGCGCGTGTACGAGCGCGCCCGTGCGCGCGCCGCCGCGTGTGTGAGGCTACTACACGTGCGTGTCTGCGGGCCCACAAAGCGCTATAATTGTCGCTAGGGGGATTGCCTTAATGATCCGTTTTTCAGGGTGTCTAGTAGTCTTGAAAATCTGGAAAGTCTTGAATTAGTATTGAATTTAACAATGGTCTTGAAAAGTCTGGAATTAGTCTTGAATTTGCCTTCTAGTCTTGAAATTTATAAAAAATTTTAATTATGGAGACGCTCGTGATCGCCGATCAAGATTGCTAACTGGAGACGCTTATTAACCCAATCAAAACGCTTGCGACTGTACACAGTAAATGCTCGGGACCACCGTGCGGAGACACTGGTATTGACTCTTGATTCAGTGTATGCTGAAAAATGGCCTAAAAATGGTGTTAACTATCATTGTCCTGTAATCCTCTTGTTTGCAATGAAGAGGATTGTATTTTAAATTAAATTTTATAACCAACAAATGCTTTGTAAACTAGTTCCTATTGTATGTGCAGCTTTGCTTACATGACATTTAATGATTTTCCCGAAGTGTTTTGATTCCACTGTAATTTTGTTTTACTGTATATTTTTTGACCTAGCAAGATGATATGAATGTGACTTTGTCAATAATGTAATGTTTTTACGGCAAATAAACTATTTATTTATTTATTTATTGGCCTTCAAGCTAAAGAAAAACAAGGAGAAGCAACATTTTAATTATTAACAAATATATTCAATTTTTACGTGTTCTATACATTTGAAATCACTATTGAATTTGTGGAATTATTTATATTATTTATTTTAATATAAAACTAAACAGCCCTACGAAGGACAGGCACATAGCTAGTATTTATTAAAAATAGAATTACACACTTGTGCATTATTTTAATTCAAAACATTTTAATTTTCAATGTTGTTGCAGAATTAATTTTGCTTATTATTAGTAAGTTATAATTTTATGGTTTCATTTTAATAGTCTTGTTTTTTACAAAAAATATTAAGATTCATTGTATTAGCCGCTGATTTGCTATTGAAGACTAAAATTTACTATCCGCTGAACTGCTATTGAAGATTGAAATAGTAAACACATACTTTCTGTCGAACAGCTCAAATTTGTTGTTGTATATTATCACCACATGCTTTGCCTTGAATACAGCATTGTCAAGTGATACAAGAACATACTATCCATCGAAGGATTGGTCTTAAGGATTAAAATAGACAAAACATATCACAAACACAGTTCAGTTTGTCTATTTTGATCCTTGACCAATCCTTAAATGGATAGTATGTTCTTGTATCACTTGACAATGTCGTATTCTCGGCAAAACATGTAGTGATTATATTCAACAATAAAATTTGAGCTGATTGACGGAAGGTATGTGTTTACTATTTTAAAACAAATATGTTAGCGGCAACTATATAAATAAATTTGTAAAATAGAAATTAATATGTCGAGTAGTGCAATAGTCTTGAAAAAACTAAAGAAGTCTTGAAAAAGTCTGGAATTAGTCTTGAATTTTGAAAGAGAAATAAACTAGACACCCTGGTTTTTTCCTTTCGGATTATAACAACGATTGATATATTTTAGCTCGTGTTTTTCTAGTACCTTATGCTCATTATTTAAGTAAAAAATAATTAACCTTGTAATTTACACGTTATATCAATATTATCTGTAAAAATCTTGTTGGTTAATAATTGAATTTCTTTTTACAAACATTATAATATGTCAAGAAAAATATCGTCCATGTTGGTGTCGTGTGTTGGTGTTTTCTTTATTGTTATTATTATTTGATGCCAAGCTATGGCTAGATGCAAGACCAACACCTAGTGTGGTCGCTGGTATGGGAAATAATTGATAAAGGTGAACGACTTGACCAATGCAAAGGAAGAACTGAAAATCATAAAGAGGATTTTCGCCCTAATGGGTGCTCTATTTTGGCCCGAAAATCTCCTCAAGATTTCATATAATCATAATTGGTCGTGAGGAACGCTTTCAGACGTTTGCTCCACACGAATTTGACTTTAGAATATACGTCTCCGATTTGTTTATTGAATAGAGACAAATGTATTTTCCAATGTAGCCATAAATCTCCGGTGCCTAGATTTTTGTTTGTTGGCCTTTAAAACCACTTGAGGCATTGAGTTCAAACTTGGCGTGACTATTATTTACGACTAGACTGTTTTACTTATAAAATTATTTTTTCTCGCTTAAGGCCCATGGGTTTCCAGTTGGTTTGGTTTGTATCTTCAAAATGGTTCTATTCACTCATAATACCTTTCATTTGAACAAAGCTGAACAAAATGCTACCATAACGAAACAAAATGTAAAGTCTGCTTATCTCATCCCTCTATACGACCTTCTTTAACAAACGTAAAACTTAAAATCAAATTTAACACTTACTTTTATTTTGCCTCTTTTTTTGTCAAAACTTATAGTTTTGCTATTCCGCGAGCGAGAGGAGAGGAGCACGGGTGGGCGCTGATCACCTGCGTTTGTGGTTGTGGTTGGCCGGGGGGGGGGGGGAGGGTGAGATATCGGGCGGGGGGTTGCCTCATTCTTCCCCAATTCAACACACAGAATAGAGCCTGATCACCCTGGCAAGAAATGAAGGTGTATCAGAATGTATTGAATTAGGGTAGCGCACACAGTGTTCACGGTTTTGCTCCTTTCAGCCCATGGCTATGCGGATGGTAGAATAGGTGTTAAATAGAGTCTATCGACTCTCTTCATCGATTTCTTCTTCTTTTCGACATCGTTATTCATTGTAACATTAACATTTGTAATGGAATTTTCAGTTATCGTAACTATAAGGCGGATCAACAAAACCGCAAAGCTCAGCGATAAAGGAGAGCCGGCCAGTACCCTAGATTCAAAAATGTATAGAGCTAATTCAGTTTATCTAAGGTTACCGCATAGCTCAGAGATAAAGGAGAGCCGGCCAGTACCCTAGATTCAAAAATGTATAGAGCTAATTCAGTTTATCTAAGGTTACCGCATAGCTCAGAGATAAAGGAGAGCCGGCCAGTACCCTAGATTCAAAAATGTATAGAGCTAATTCAGTTTATGTAAGGTTACCGCATAGCTCAGAGATAAAGGAGAGCCGGCCAGTACCCTAGATTCAAAAATTTATAGAGCTAATTCAGTTTATCTAAGGTTACCGCAAAGCTCAGCGATAAAGGAGAGGCGGCCAGTACCCTAGATTCAAAAAATTATAGAGCTACCTAATTGAGTTTATCTATAATAATAATAATAATAATAATAATAATAATAATAATAATAATTATTATTATTATTATTATTATTATTATTATTATTTAGTTTATCTATTAATTTACCGCATAGCTCAGCGATAAATGAGAGCCAGCCAGTACCCTAGATCAAAATTTTATAGAGCTAATTGAGTTTATCTAAGGTTAGAAACTGAAACAGAGGGCGGTTTTTAGGTTAATACCAGCGACCTAGGAATACTATTAGTAATAGTACTATTAGTACTATTCAAATTCAAATTCAAATTCAAATTCTTTATTTTCTCGCATGCGCATTTGTTTTACACAGCAGTGCTTATTTATCCCTCTAGCTTAATAGGTAGCTATTTGAGAGACAATCTAAATTAAGTTTACATGTCAATTTTACAATACAATTTTACATTGAACGTAACATGTTTTCTACAAATGCAATATTGTCTTGATCATAAATTTATGTTTTTTTTTTGTTTTTTTTTTGGGCATGCACATTATTTTAATATTCGTATATAATCATAGAACCATTAACAGATTATGAGCCATGGACACAATAGTAATTATTTTTCTTCCACCTGACATTATCATACAAGTCTTATATATGTACATTCATTTCATTTAAACCAGTTTACGTACTCTATGAACGTGGAGCTTAAAGCAACTTTCTCTTTTTTATTCCCTCTCCCATTCGTACTTCGTACTACAGCATAACCTTCCTGAACATGAATGTGTTTGTTCATTGTTTTGACATATAATAAATCTCAATTTACATTTCTATTATTAGTACTATTAATTCAAATTCAAATTCAAATTCTTTATTTTCTCGCATGCGCATTTGTTTTACACAGCAGTGCTTATTTATCCCTCTAGCTTAATAGGTAGCTATTTGAGAGACAATCTAAATTAAGTTTACATGTCAATTTTACAATACAATTTTACATTAAACGTAACATGTTTTCTACAAATGCAATATTGTCTTGATCATAAATTTGTTTTTTTTTTTTTTTTTTTTTTTTTTTTTTTTTTTTTTTTTTGGGCATGCACATTATTTTAATATTCGTATATAATCATAGAATCATTAACAGATTATGAGCCATGGACACAATAGTAATTATTTTTCTTCCATCTGACATTATCATACAGTCAGATGTGTTATACAGATTTATTATATGTACATTCATTTCATTTAAACCAGTTTACGTACTCTATGAACGTGGAGCTTAAAGCAACTTTCTCTTTTTTATTCCCTCTCCCATTCGTACTACAGCATAACCTTCCTGAACATGAATGTGTTTGTTCATTGTTTTGACATATAATAAATCTCAATTTACATTTCTACAACAATAATTCTTTTATCTAATTAAAGTTATTTCCTTATTCCTTTTGTTGTGTGTGTGTGTCCAGTGTCATATTTTGGTACAAAAATGTTTACTAATATCATGTCTCAATACTAGTAATAATACTAATAGTAATCCTTGCTTGGTCGCTGGTTAATACTCGCCTTATTAGTGAAGGTGTGTAGACAAGAACTTTTGTAATATATGTTAACTACAGTAATCTTGCTTCCTTACTATACAACAAACCCATCGCCTCAAAACTACTTCCTCAGTGCCAGAGAATTTAAAGATATCTTTAAATTCCATTGGAATTTTGTTGAGTACGTTAGCCAGTCTAGTGACAGTTATTCCTTGGCGGCCGGGATGACTTCAGCAAAAATAATTATACTGTATTGCTTAGATACCGTAAATACAAATTTTCTTAAAACCCCTACCCTCCATACCTCATCCTATCCATACAGAACTCCATTCTTTCCAGAGTTTACCTATACCCCTACCCAATAAAGTGGTATAGGCCCATTGCTTGTAACAGGTCATTCTTTCATTTTTTTGTTATTTTTTGGGGGAATTAATTATTTTTAATTTTTGGGAGGATTTTGGTTACCGTATTTTTTATTATTTTTTTAGGGCAACTAGGTTTTTATTGATAGATTCTGATGAAGCTCGTAAAAACCAAATGTAATTTTTTAAATATATAGGAAAAAATGGAAGAGAGTAAGAGGAGGACTTTTTTCTATTATTATTACTTTAGTAGATGATGTCTTATTCAGGGTTACTTTTTTGGTTCTTTTTTCAATATTTCGGTAATTTTTTATATCTTTTAAACCTCAAGAACTGTTGCAAGCCCTGAGGCCCTACTTCCACAGTCAAAGCAATTGTCAGGAAGTCTTTGGATTCTTCTAATACATGGCGCCAAGACTGTTTATTCAAAGGTTCACAAAAGGACCAATTTTAATGTTTCAAAATCTAGTTTGGCCTGTACTCGTAAGTTTAGTTTTTTTGGCTAGGTTGTAAAGTTTTTAATACGACTCTTAACAATCGCCCTTCTATTGCTACCTTACTGGTTGAATGTAAACGCCGAGAGTGCGTTACAGATCCGACACAAGAATATTATTTTGCCGCGGGTTCAGTTGCATTTCAGCTGCAGGCGGACCAAGGACACGTCGTCGTCGTCATAGTGTAGTAAAATTAAGCCAAAATATGGCTGGAAAATGAAATAATTTTTGGACAGCTATTTTTTGCTAAAATGTGTTCTATACCATCCCCTAACCTCCCTCACAAAAGTCCCCCTGAAATCCCCAGTGGGCAACATGCCTAAAAATGATGGGATGGCCCGCGTGGAGTCAGAAATAAATCTTTCTTTGACCAATGGGTTTATGTACATCAAATTAAAGCTCTTAAGTAGTAGAATTTAATGCCGCAAACCCCATCTCAAAAGGTTGCCTGAGTCAAAAACGGCAGCCTGTCAAACTTTGAATAAAAATCAAATTTTAACCTAAACGCTTAAAAATGTAATAATTTTCGAAATACTTGACCTTTCGAGGTGCGGTTTGCGGCAAACGTTTGCTTTTACAATTACCTTTGAAAATTCGGATAGCTAGTCATATGCTTATCATACCACCCTTGAACCACCCTCCACATGGACGTCCCAAAGAGGAAGTTTTAAAATAAATTTCTTAGACCATAGCCATCCTATACATAATTTTAAAGGTCTTAGTAAGGAGAGTACATAGCCGAAAACCAGACCTCAAAAGGTCAAATACGTCGGAAGTTATTGTATTTCAAAGTTTTGATAGTATTATTTTATTCTAAACTTTGAACACCTGCCATTTCACTCCCGACAGTTATATTGAGGTCGGGTTTACGGCATTCTATTCTACATTTGAAGACCTTTAATTTGATATATATAAAGCTTCTGGAATGTATTTAAATTTAGTATGCTTAATATCAAATTTTAATGTAACTCCTTATGGGCCAACCCCTCATTTTTAAGCGTGATCCCCATATGGGATTTCTGGGGACTTTTTGGAGGAAGGTCAGGGGACGCCATAGAACACATTTCAAAAGAAATTGGCTTTCCAAAAATTATTTCATTTTTCCCGACTAATTTTACTACACTATCAGGAAGAAATCAGCCTCGACATTTACCCCAAGGTCGTCGACACTAGCGCCTCGTCGCCTGCGTCACCGAGGATGCGATAATGTGTCAAACGCATTCGGATGTTCGATATATCGATAGTGATATCGAGAGAAGATATCGGTAAACCTACGCCTGCGTAGGCTAATTTGGTTAAAGACGGGGTGGGTACAAGGGATATCGAATGATGGATTTGTGTCCAATCGGTTATGATATTCGATACATCCGTAACAGCATTGAACAGAGATCCATCAATATTTTTTTATAAAAGTATCGATATCATTGTTATCGAAGTGATGTATTCAACAACCTATAGTTTTACTCAAGAATTCATGGACCTTACAATTGCTCTTTCAACAAATTTAATCCTTGCAACATTCCACAAATATAAGCAAAATCGAGCAACCACCCTGTTTGTGAAATTGTTATCACGTTGTTTAAAAAAATTAATATATTCGTCGTGCCATCGCCCTAACTAATTAACCACGTTTCTTAAATTTATCGTCTCTAACGTATTAATATCAGCCGGTGATTCATGACTTTCCCAGGAGTATTTTCTCAACATTTAATTTTTTAATCTAGACTATAATTATTTCTGTATCATGTTGCTTACTACAATGCTTAAATACAATGCTTACTACTATGTTCTGTACTACAATGCTTAAATTATAGGTCTACTACAAAACTGTTAGCGATGCCATTCAAAATGTGAAATGAATCATACAGAAATGTAGTAAAATTCATTTCACCCATATTTTGTATATAGTATTACCGCGCACGCATTAGGCCTACACATCGACGATGTCAAACGGTAAATTCGCACTTGGTTTTAAGTTCTTGACGTAAACTTGACATGGGGATATCCCGAAAGTTAAACATTTTCGTGTTATTTTTTGGTAAAGCCCTTAATGTTGGTACTGTACTCAGTTTATAAAAATAAATCTCCTCGATCCAACCGTAAACCCCGTCCATCTCTCCGGCCCTGCAGCCAACATGATTTGTTAATCACTTGCACAGTGGAACGTAAAACGCGCCAATCGCGAAAAACAACATAAAAAGCTTCACGTTAATTAAAAATAATCATTTAACCCGGGCCAGCTACGGGATAAAAACTCCATTTTTTACCTGTGATAAGTGAAGCGTAAGTGGTTTATTTCATTAGCGTCCATTCGAAACCCGACGGGAAAATTATGAAAAAACAAACATCGCTTTGTGGAATAAAAAAGTCACCCTTGATTTGACCGAAACAAGAGTGGGTTCGCGGGTGGTTCTTGATTTCAGCTTTGTCCGGCTAACCTGGAGGCCCCGAAATGTGTTCTTTACCGTTTTGTGAGCCGTTTTGAGTGACGAGAGGTAATTACTGTCGTCGCCACAAAGCCGCAAGTCTAGGTCGCGGTCGGGGTCGCCTTGGGCTGCGCATTTACAATATAAAAACACGCGCGACCGGTCGTGTTTTTATATCACATTCAAAGGTTAATTCGCGTTTCTGGACGACTGGGTTTTTCACAAAACAAACGTATTCTTTACATATTTTTTTCATAAAAAATAAATTGAAATCCACTTGGAGGTTTTGTGTAGCGGATTATACTCTGTTTGTGCACCTTTTTGGAAAAATGGGTGTAATGCTGCTGGTCATGACAAAACAGTGTAGTTTTTAGTCTCTCATTTTGATAAAATTATTATTCAATGTCAATTTATAACACTGTACTATTTAGATGTAGTGTGTATATAAAAATTCGATGTAAAATATACCTATATAAACGAAGATGTTTTATAAATGGACTTTTTTGTGAGTATCTATGTCAAAAGAATCTTTTAATGTTTTGACGGGGAATTGTCCGAAATCCGGTCTTCTTACTATCTAAAATCGACCGGTTGCTAGAAAGCATAATTACATAATGCCAAACGGCAGCTGGGTTCGGAATCGAACCTTTAAAAAGCTGCCATCCTTTCTCAGGATCGGGGAATCGGCAACCTTTTGATTCAAATGCGAGCACTTAAACCACTCATCTATACCCAGCCAGTTAAGTACTTGGTTTATTGTATGTTTTAAGCATGTCCGTAGGGATTAATTACATCTTGATATAAACATTCCAGTGTGTAAGTGGCATTAACAGTTTTTTTGTTTGTTTTGCAGGTATGTTAACCCTGAATTTCCTGTAATTTGTAAGTACATATTACATTTAGTCCCTTACAAAATATACTTTGCAGTCCACTCGTACTTTTTATTGTACTTTTTTTATCGAGTGAAAACAATATAACATGATTCAACACATGAATTGAATTTTACCTATATTCTGATTTTAAAATAAAAAAACGAATTTCCCTTTTTAATCACAATTCGTTACATCGAAATTATAAAAATACATGAACTGATCATTTTTAATTAATATTTATTTACCTATTCGATCTGGTTTAGTTACCCTTTTTTGCTCCGCGAGAAATCCATCACATTGAACCAAATTCGCCCCAAAAACTTATCATTTATATTATTTTTGTTATTAACATTATCACACTTTTGCACCTACCTCATTCACAGTTCTCCAGAGTGCATTATAAGACCGAGTTGGTAAACACGGCAGGGTGGCATCACAGTTTACCCCCTTAACTCCCCCCACCCGCCCAACCCCATAGAGGGGAGGGTGTAGAAGAGTTTGGTGGGGGGTAACGCTAATTAGGGCCACAATAAAGCCGGCAACAAATGGTATTCTTTCTTAAGTAGTGAAATCCAGGTTTAATTACCGAAAGGCATCAAAGCGACGCGATGGTTCGAGTTAATTAAAGGCCGATGCTGATGCTGTATGTATCTAATTATGACCGTTAATTAGCTAAGTCTCCGTGTACTCATAATTGGGCTCTTGTCCTTTCTATCGCGACGCGACTAATTGTCAGTTTTTAACAAGCTTTCCAATTTGTTTACCCGGTACCGGCAGCGTCGGAGGCTAATCTATATATTTTATTTAATGCCCGCCAACAACTGTCACGTTTAATACGGTCCCAATAAGTCGCGTTGTGACGGCCGGCCCCCACCCAAGTGCGGTGGATTTAAAAATAACGTTTTGATCGAATTTACAGCTCGGCCGGCGCGCCGGCTCTAATGGATGTTGTTTTTTTCGGTTATTAAGTTTGTAGATTAAATTTGTAAATGCGCGGTGGGACTGGTGTATATTCGGGACTCATATAACTGTGGCTTACGATGTTTGATGTTTTAAATTGAATACGTGCTACCCGTTAGTGCGACACGCTAGACACCCGTACCACTAATCACGGTTGCTAGCCTTTTACTATAAACCGAGGAAGGCGATCAATTTGTGACGCCAGGATATTTGTTACAGTTGTTAACTAGGAATGTTTAACGTTATGACCCCTCAAAATCATCTTTGGGACTTATAGCTGTGCACACAATTGACTAAGGTTCCCGCGGAATGTTTATTTCCGTTATAATTTTTCGCTTAACCAAAGAAAATGTTCAACGAACATTAGTTTTTTGTTTGTTTAACAATATATTATTTACAGCGTGAATTCTCGTCGTTGTTACTCCCATGACTCAGGAAGTTATTTAAAAGGACGGTTCTATTGTCAAATTTACAGTCGAATTGACGTGTCGGTAATATACAGGGTGAGTTTCATAAAGTGATCCAATAGCTATATACCTTTTTATTTTAAATGTGACAGTATACTTCTTACGGGGGACCCCCTTTACTTTTTATTTTGCTTTCAGGTATGTATTTCACTTTACAAAATTTCAAGCCATTTATCCAATATGGCGACCAACTATAAAATTTCTTCTGGAACATCTACATTTTACAGTGTTTTTTTTTAAATTGCCATGTCATTTTAAGACTTTTTTATTCTTTGCCATTTTTCTCTAAACATAACGGTTAGGGAGCTTGAATCAATTAAAGTTTATTTTTGGTTCCATAAGAATAACATGGGGCAAAATGTATCTGCCCATATCTCCGAAACTATTGATAAAAATAAAAATTACTCAAGAATAAAAATGTCTTAAATTGATGTTTAAAGAACATTTTTTCATAATAAAATTTTTTTTGAACATTTAGACCTATTTGTTGTCCGCCATATTGAAAATAAGTTAATTTATGCGTAAATGATAATTTTTTTAAGTGAAATGTTCTTAAAACATAAATTTAAGATATTTTTATATTTTAGTATTTTTATTCGAAACCAATAGTTTCGGAGATATGGGCAGATAAATTTTTCCCCATGTTATTCATGGAACTAAAATTGAACTTTGATTGCCCCTAGCTCCCTAACCGTTAGGTTTAGATAAAAATGGCAAAGAATAAAAAAAGTCTTAAAATGACATTGAAATTTCTAAAAAACACCATAAAATATAGGGTGTTCCATAAGAAATTTTAAAGTTGGCTGCCATATTGAAAAAATGGCTTGAAATTTTGTAAAGTGAAATACATACCTGAAAGCAAAAAAAAAAAAAAAAAAAAAAGTAGACTAAAGGGGGTCCCTCATAAGAAGTATACTGTCACATTTAAAATAAAAAGGTAGCTATTGGCTCACTTTAAGAAACTCACCCTTTATGTTGTTTTCACGGTTATAAATTTTTTGATTAGATTGGTACTACTTGGGGATGTTATAAATACTGAGATAAATAGTTCTAAGGACAGGGCCACTGAGAAAATTGTTTTGAACTTAAATGACGAAACTATCACAGACCCCAGCAAAGTAGCCAATCTATTAAATACACAATTTGTAAATACAATTAAAAATATGTTTTTGAATACACAAAAAAGCTCAACGAATGTCAGTATCAACTCAAATACCACATATAGTAATCCCAAAATTTTTATTCAAAATTTGTTCAAGTGCACTCCTGTGGACGAAAAAGAAATTTTTAAATATTGTAAAACACTTCAAAAATAAATCATCTAGTGGATATGACGAAATTCCTATGAAACTAATAAAATTTGCAATTATGCCTCTTCTCAAACCTTTAACACATTTGGTAAACTCTTCTTTTGTATCAGGAATTTTCCCTTCACACTTTAAAGTTTCTAAAATTGTGCCTATTTTCAAAAAAGGAAATAAACATGACCCTGATAACTACCGCCCAGTCTCGGTTCTACCTTCCTTTTCTAAGTATTTGAAAAAGCTCTGTATGATAGACTGGTTGAATATCTGGAAAAAAATGAAGTACTTGATGCAGAGCAACATGGTTTCAGAAGAGGGAAATCTGTTGTATCTGCACTAGCTGAATTCTGTGAATCAATAATAGACTCAATAGATCAAGGTCAAAGGCCTGTTGGAATCTTCATGGATCTTTCCAAAGCCTTTGACTCCATTTCTCACACTATTTTACTAAAAAAATTAGAGTCATTTGGGATCTCAGGCGTAGCTCTCAAATGGTTTAATTCATATTTATCAGATAGATTTCAATTTGTAGAAATATCGAACACATTAGATAACAAAATCACCAAAAATGCATAAAATAAATCAATTATTACAAGCGGAGTTCCCCAAGGTTCAATTTTAGGGCCACTTTTATTCCTGTGTTATATACAGGGACTTCCAAAAATTCTCAATAACATTGTAAACGTAAAGAGTCAGCTCGTTCTGTATGCTGATGATTCAAATTTAATTATATCAACTAATGATTTACAAAATTTAGAAGAAGCAAGTCATACCCAGCTTGCTAATTTACAAAACTTTTTCACAAACAACTCATTGTGTCTAAACACTAAAAAGACCAATTTCATAAGTTTTGGAACAAAACAGAGTAGAATAAGTTTTGAACCCAATATTTTTATTGAGAATGATCTTTTAGACCAAATAGATAGCACCAAATTTTTAGGCCTGGAGGTGGATAATAATCTGAGCTGGGAGGGTCATGTTAAAAATGTAATTAAAAAAATTAATTCTGGGATATATATTTTGAAAAGAATGGCAAATCTGTGTAGCCTAACAGTTTTAAAAATGATCTATCATGCACACATACATTCCCATATTGCTCATGGCGTTGGCGTCTATGGGAGTACATGTGATAAAAATTTAAATACAATTTTACTTTTGCAAAAAAGAGCAATAAGGATTATGCTAACGCTTAAGCATGATGCCCACGTTAGGGAACATTTCAAAATTTTAGAAATATTAACTGTTTATGATCAATATATATTTGAATGCATTAGGGCCTATTTATCTAAAAAACAATCCACAGAAAATAACATTACGTTCTAGAGTACACACATATAACACCAGAAACAAAAATGATATTGACATTCAAAAACATAACTTGACTTTTTTCAACAAAAAACCTACTCATATGGGATCAAAATTTTTCAGAATTTTACCTTTAGAATTAAAAAATTAAACTGACAATGTAAAATTTAGGACTAAATTAAAAACCTTTCTTTTTCAAAACCCACACTATTCCTTAAATGAATTTCTCCATGAAGGCCAATGAATATATAAAACTGGGATGCATTTGTCAAAGTTGTATGTGATTTGTTTACTTATGTTTTAAAACTCTTATACACTATGTATTTACTTTATTTTATTTCATGGCGAGTACCTTATCTGTACCACTTTTAATGTATATATTTAATAATGACGCAATTTATGTACAGGCTTGTACTTACAAATAAAAAATATTTTGATTTTGATTTTTATTTTGGTAAATATGTGCTGGGCAGATTTCTAATTTTTCTTGCTATTTCTGTTGTTAAATGGTAACGTTAACTTTGTGATTTACGATGTTTGATTGTGGAAATCGAATACGTGCCACTCTTTGACATTCTAGAAACGAGTACTAAAACCGTTTACTAGCCTTTTATAATTAACTCCAGCACTTGTTTAAAAAGTGTGCAAAAAGGATAATAAAAATGTAACGAAATTTCGCAACCAATACTTTAGGAAACATATTTTTATTTCCGAATCCAGGTAACATATTCGCTGAACATATATTTTTATGTTTTTTGAACAAAATATTTGTTTGCTGTTTTCAGTTCATGGCTACTTCCACCTTTATTGAAAATGTTGAAGAGTCTTACGTCGAACTATCGAACCTTCGCTGACGTACAAAGAACTTAACACAGAATTTCGTTCGTCTTGTGTGACAAATATATACGTTTTAAAAGTTTAATACAATTTATATTATTTTAGGTGCAAACCCGTTACAATTTTTCAAGTTTCTTACTATTTTAACCAATTACAGCGCCAGCGAGCGCCGCATGAGTCACTCCCAGCATCTCCGCCAGTCTCTGCGGCGGGTCTTCTGTACTCAAACCGGTCTTGAGTTTTTTCTTTTGCCTCGTGTAATTTGCTAACCGCCTGGTTGACCCGGTCTTCCACGCGGTTGAACCCTATTTGCCAGGTTATTCTATTAATGCCTTTTCTCGTTAGGTGTTCATCGTTGATTGCGGTTTTTGACGGGGCACCTCGTTTGATGGACTGACATGCCAATTATAGGAAAGCTATCAACGTCTAAAAGACAGTTTTAGTTTCTGCTTGTAAAAATGAATGGTTTACAAAGTTAATATGATCCAAATGTGGATATTTGACGATTGGACGTTTCAGTAATGCATGAAAAGTTACAGAAAATTATTTTTCTACTTTAGACAGAGTCTATCTACCTGAAAAGAAATACACATTATTAGAAATAATTTCTGGAATCTTCACCCACGTATTTTTAATCTGTTTTGAATAAACATCCAGAGTCTGGCGAAAATTAATGTTCATAGTAAGAGTTCGCTTTTTATCAATTCCAAGTCCAGTCTTTTAGAGTTTTAAAGCATATTTTTTAGATTGGTTTGGTAAACTCAGATAAAACTGCGGTCTACGAGGTGAGAAATCTTATAAATGGTTTCAGTTGTGGGTCTGTTTAAAATTTCGAGTTCACTTTTTTGTAAACCATCTAATCAACTACAAAACTTAAATTTGCGACCTTAAAACTCATCGCTACACATAATTGTGAGTTTATTCTATTAACGAGTTTTAATGTGACGATGTTTTTAGGGCGTGCATCAACTGCGCGAATTGTCCTGAGCCAGGTAGCTAGGGATGCATCAACTGCGCGAAACGCTCCAAGGGACGATCAGAGACGTGCATTAACTGCGCGAAATGGTGCGTCTATTTTACTACTATATCATGAAACAACATAGGGCTTTCATATTTGCAAATTAGATAATTTTACATTAGATTAAAATTAAAAGAAAAACTAAAATATGTTTATTACTTTTTATTTTTGTTGACTTTTTTAAGTCAACAAAAATAAAAAGTATTTAGTAGAGAATGGATAAATTTGTTGTTGGAAATCTGTTCACCGGAGTAGCTCAGGGTTATGTTCATTTCCATTACGTGTGGATACATGTTTGGATATGAATTTAAATCTAGTTCCCATACGAAAGAAATATTGTCATACTATGGCGATTTTAAAACTCTTTGGAACCTGTATCCGGCCTTAACTATTAAATTTTATACTCTTTCACTGATAAATTTTTCTGTGAAAAATATACATCTAAAATCATTCTACTATTTTTAACGACAAATATAAGTGAGCCTACTTTTACAAAGCAAACAACAAAATATTTACAGTTCGCACACTTTCAAAAAACACATAGGCTATTTACGAAAAATTCAATCAACGTGGGTGATGTTGTCCCTTTAAATACTACACCGTAACGGACCGAAATAACCAATGAAATAACGTGGGGAGTGGAGTTAAGAAAATTACTTATAAATATTTACGAATACTACTGCCAAAGCTAAGAGTTTGACCACACTTTGTGATATGGGAGGTTGTGATGAACCTGTAAACTGGGTGATTTCTTCGGCCGCCAACTACCGTATACCTGCCTCGGGTTTCGCGCAGTTGATGCACATTTTTGGGAGACCCTTTTTGGTTTTCGCGCAGTTGATGCAAATCGAAGGAATTTTTCGCGCAGTTGATGTGCGACCTGTTTTTAGGCTTCTAACTCTGTAAGCGATTTGGTTTGAAGAACGAAATGCTATAGTAAAACCCGTTCGAGTTCACAAATCTTTTTATAAAATGGGTCCGCAACTTCATATTGTGGGAGGAAGCAATTATGTAAAAAGGGTATCTATAATTAACTTTATTCTCAAGCCAGAATTGAACATCAATCTAAAACCTCCATTGACCGTTTGGATCGAGTTCAACTCGTTAAGAAGCACCCAAACAAAATAAACAGATTTGGCGGCCACAATGAGCCGGTAATTGGACGATGAGGAGGTAATTATCTACGTGTGTCCGCGTCACTCCGGCAATGAACGCGGCGACAGCGACGCTGCTGCCATCTAGTGGCCGGCCCCGTCACTCACCGCTAATTGGACACAGTCTTGACAGTTCGTCAGGCGTCCGCCGCGTCACCGCAGCGCTAGTGTGTTTCGGCGCTCAACTCTGTGACGGTTGTTTATGGAGACAAAATTGTCCAAAATTGTAACTGTGGAGGAAAAAACATAACTTCTTCCTAAGGTCAACTGAATAGCTATTTTTGTGTTCCGGATATGAAGCGTCAAAACTAAAACGGAAGTCAAGTTACGTTATAATATTTACCATTACACAACTGATTGAAAAAGTGAATGAAGCAGTCTTGCCACGGGTACAATATTTATCGTAACAACACCATATTACTCTATTTTACATTTGTATTGTTAGTTAATGACAAACCATTAGGTAATGACCAAAATAACAATTATCAACCAAGGTAAACCTAAAACCATAAATTCTACCCTAGTTTGCTTTGAAATTCCTTATTTTAGTAATAGAGTAGACAAAATATCTCCAACGCAAACGAGAACGATTGTTGTTTCCTGCACCGTTGGCAACACTTGCAGGTAACAAAGAGTAAAATGTTGGTTTATAACACTTTTTTAACCCACACAAAATATTTGTTGTTTAGGATTTAGTTATGAGATGTTTTAATATTCGCACCGCACCGTTTTATAGCTGTGAAAAGACAGATTCGCATTTTTTCTCAAGAATACAGAAATAAAATAATAAACACTACAGCATTTCTTTTAATATGCTCTATTGTTCGTGTACGATAGAAAATTTCAAATTGAGTTACAGTGTTGTTTAAAACTCCCAAAAGTGATTAGATCTGTTTTTGTAAATATTTCCGGGTACAAATAGTCGGATTGCTCATGTGAAGGTGGACAATTATATAACTTACTGATCTATTTTTGAATTAAACGTTGCACTGCACTGTGATGCCCTTCGCACCCAAGATGACTGTAGTGCCAGGTGAGCTACATTCCATAAGAGCAAGGGTGTCAGTTTCTGCGACACCCGTAAATGTCGCCACAGAGTTTTTGTTTGTAAATAACTGTAAAAAAACATTTCACTCTTTGTTACCTGCAAGTGTTGCCAACGCTGAAGGAAACGACAATTGTTCTCGTTTGCGTTGGAGATTTTTTGTCTCAAATATTACTAAAATAAGGAATTTCAAAACAAAATAGAATTTATGGTTTTAGATTTACCTTGATTGATAAATTGTTAATTTGGTCATTACCTAATGGTTTGATATTAACTAAAAATACAAATGTATAAAATAGAGTAATATGGTGTCGTTACGACAAATATCGTACCCGTGGTAAGACTGCTTCATTCTCTTTTTCAATCAGCTGTGTAATGGTAAATATTATAACGAAACTTGACTTCCGTTTTAGTTTTGACGCTTCATATCCGGAACACAAAAAATAGCTATTCAGCTGACCTATGCTTTTTCCTCTACAGACCTTGAGTGTCGGGCCGCACTTGGCCACTGCAGGTTTCGGCAGGCGCAGGCGCTGCTTGTTAGCGGAGTAATGAGCGGCATCGCCCATAACTCGGCGGCTAGCGTGCTTTATTCCTTCCTGCGACGCCTATTTATGCGCAGCAACACGCCGGTCGGATCTCCGCGGCGGCGCGGGGAATTAAGGGCTATCAGCTGTACCGGGGACCACATCAGCAGTGCGGAGTCATTTTTTGTTATTTTTTGCTCTAGGTCATTTTTTGTTATTGATTTTGAATTTGGTTATTTTTGGATAATTGTTTTTTTTATTATTATTTTTCAGGGCAATTAGGTTTTTATTGATCGATTTGGATGAAGCTCGTAAAAACTAAATAAATGTTTAAAAAAGAAAAAATAGAAAAAAAGTAACGAGACAGATCACGGATAATTTTTTTTATATTTTTAAATTTTTTATTATTATTATTGTTGATTTAGTAGATGCTCACTTACCTACTTAAAAATTATCCTACATCATTTTTATTGCCTATATATTTTTAACATCTCAATAAAACGTCGTTTTTGAATTTTTTAGCGACATTTTGGGTGTATTCAACGTTATTTTTTGATTATTTTTTCATAATTTTGGTTATTTATTTTTACTAACCTCAACAACTGTTACAAGCCCTGCTATTCTAGAACGAATGCAACGGACTATAAAAGATATCAGCGATTTAAATGGGTTATTTATTTTCGATTAGTTGTCACCTGAAGAAAAAACAACCAAGGTAATTTAGTAAGGTTATATAAAACCATCCTCTAAGGTGTTCCATGTTTTAATTCTTTATTTACCCATCTTTACGTTTTTTGCGTTTGTTGGGTAGCGAAGGTCTTTTCATAACATGAATTTTCTTACCGATACAAAAACATTTCTTAATCTATACTTATTTAATACGCTAAGGGTTTTTTTGTCTTATGAACTCCTCCTACAATTTTCAACCGATTTTCAAGTTTTTGGTGTCGTTGGATAGGGCTTGGTCTGTAGTTGTTTCCGCCAAAAATTGATGAGAATCGGACTGAAAATAAAGGTGCTATCCACCATTTAAATCTCAAAATTTCCCATTTAAATAACATTGGGACTGAATAAAGCATTTGAAACATCTGTTAATAATCAGCTGTAAATACGTGTAGTTATTGGCGATTGAAGATATTCACATTATTGGATTGGTCGGATGTCATTGATTTAGAGCTAAAGCAACATTTGTACTGTATTTAAATAAATTGCTCGATTTCGAGCAACACGTATACTAGTATTTTTAATAACACGAACATAAACACATCACATGAGTGTTCCATGTTTGTTTTTGGGAGAAATAAAAAAACTTCCAAATAATAGAAATGGGAAGAGACTATCAAAATTTTCTTCATTTCTTCCCGGCACTTTAATGTATCAATCGGAAGTGGATAAAACTTGATAGGCCTAAATCAAAAACAATTTTCCTATGATTGTCACATCAAACAGCCTCATTCGTTTGTGATATAATGTCTTATTATTATCCCTTTTACTAAATTGAAAGCAAAGCAAATAGTCAAGTCAGCGTCACTCGCCGCTCGGTACAGTGTACGCTATCTGCACAACAGGCGAATCACAAGTAGGCGTGCAGGGGGTAAACTATTTAGCAATACTACCCCTTGAATAATGGAGCCCGTAATCACCTCTCTAATCAATTGATTGGGGTTTACAATGGAAAACAAATAGAGGCGGCCAGATTGGTTGCGAAATGCATCGCACGGCCGGGATTACCATGTGGTGTATTGTAACGTTGCGCCGCCGCCCCGTCGTCCGTGTGTACAAAGTACAACCCTTGCAACCCCGTCTCATCCCCTGGAGCCTCTACCCCCACAGTCCGATGTATGGATAGTGTGGTCAGAGTAGGGAATGAAAGTGTAACTTTTCAATCAGCAAAACCCAAAATACCCTCCGTCACAGCAGACCTGGGTCCTCAGTGAATTTCCAATGAAATTTCTTATTTTTTTACTTTCCCCATAAAACCATAGGAATGATGATTTAGATTTTCTGCAATGGGGTATTGTTAGAAAATGTACGTTAATCACTCACTGGCTTAGGTAAACACAAAATTGTATAGAATCTGGCGCTTTTAAATTTTCCCCGTAAATCCCATGGGGTTAGTATGTAGGTTTGCCGCAATATGGGTTTTGTAAACAAGTATAAGTTACACCCTGTTTAGAGAATGTACTTAGGCTATCAAATTTGATTAAGTTATGTCAGCAATAAACAAGCAGGATACAGGGTTTCGATGATTTCCTATAATAAGAATAACATAGGAAACACATTTTTGTATTCCTTCGTAATCAGGGCCTAGGTCTTGCCATGGCTATACTACTGTAATAGCTTTTCCCTATAGAAAAGTTCGCTGAAACTTGAAGCTAAAACGTAATAGAATTTTTTAAAATCGTAACTTAAAGATGGTAGCATATAAAAAAATGCCGCATCATGCTCTTTAATGTCATTTATTGCAAAATTATTTAACCGTTGTATTGTCATAAATTAACTTTTTTGTGACAGATTGCATGAACTTTCTAAATGATCAATTGTTCTGGGTCAGTAGCAAAGAATTGGAATGCATCACACTCATAATACATTTAACATTAATTCATTATATATTTATTTCTTAGTACTCCTGAGATATGGTAGAAAATGGAAATAATCAAGTTATATTAAAGACTGACACTCGCACTTTAAAAACGCAGCCAACGTAGAGAGAAATTATAAAAAAAATTGTGTAAATCAAATCGATCGATTAAAACTTATCGAATAACACTCCATTCAGTCCATACAAAAAAAAACCCTTAACAACCTAATAATTCGCTTGAACTTTAAATTAATAAGGAAAATGTAACAAACGAGCTCAGCCACGTGGAAAACTTGCGGTTCGAATTGTGTTCAGTCGGGAAAAGTTGTCGACTAACGACAACCGATAATCCGAGGGAAGTTTTAACAGGCGTAAACGATAACGTCGCATACCATCTCACGTCGTCGTCGCGTCGCCTTGACGCTGAGCCCTACACAAGGCTCACAGGCGAAGATGCGAGCATCGATTAGTAATTAGTGTGAATAGACAGCGCCGCCAACTCGACAACTATGCGGTCGGAACTTTAACGAGCGCGAAAATAACGCTCGTGAATGGGAGGCGATGTACGGGGATCTCTCGGGTATTTATATAGCTTCGCGCTAATGGTTTTGACATTCGAAATTACGGGTAAAGAGATTTTACAAAGCGTATGTTAATTTTTTCCCGTATTTGAGGTTATGCGGAGAAATCGAAACATTATTGATTAAATCGAAAATGGTTTTTTTTTTGTTTTGTTTGTTGAAAATGTCTAAAGGAAATTATGAGTGGAATATTAAATTTTAGCCTAAGACATGCTAATGTGATACAAAAGTATGGGGACGCGACAAGGTCTGACAGGGACAAGGTCTGACAGGGACAAAGTCTGACGGTTTTTGTGGCAGGTTTTGTCCGAGACGGCCCGCCGCCTAATGACGCGGAATGGAATGTGTCAGACTTTGTCCTTGTCTGACCTTGTCCCCGGCGGGCCAAACTGAAAACTGGCAGACTTTGTCCGGACCGGTCAGGACAAAACCTGACACTTTTTCTAACACAAGGCCCGGCGATTTTGTGCGCTGCCCTTTCAACTTATAAAGTCTTCAAGGAAATCAAATAAAGTGGATGGTGATATTCTGAAAGAGAATTAAATATCTTACTTATTGCCACCATGCATTTTTTTAAATACTCAATATTGGCAGCTAAAACTTGCCTCCAAATTAAACAAATGTGACCACCCACGTTTTCAATTTATTTCTTGTAGATCACATTTTTTTACTATTTCACCATAAATCTTAAAAAAAAAAAAATATAGAGCTCTTATAAATTTGCACATCTACACGGATGAAGCTTTCCAACAACTTATTAATTATTAAAATCGGACCAGTAAAACTGTAGATTTAGTTGTTCAAAGTGAAATAAAAAAATAACTCCAATCCAGTATTTTCTCACCAATATAAATTTGAACGGTAATTTTGAACTGATGTGTTAAAAATACATCAATTGTGAAAAGAGTATTTACTGAATATTGGCTAATATAAATAGGCTTTCAAAATTCTATAATGTTATTCTTATAGAGGTTTATTATTTAATCATATATTTAGAAAAATAGGTTATAAGAAATACATCTCATATAAAGCAGCCTGTATTTACAGAAATAAAATACCGGCGGTGGGCGGTTCGGCGCGGCGCGCATCGGCGGCGTGTGGGAGGCAAATGTGTCAGGTTTTGTCTTTGTCAGACCTTGTCCCCGGCGGGCCAAACTGAAAACTGTCAGACTTTGTCCGGACCGGTCCAGACAAAACCTGCCACCTCAGGAATGTGGATTGGAATGTGTCATATCTTGTCCTTGTCCGACCTTGTCTTTGTCAGACCTTGTCCCAACCGAGCCAGACGAAAGTGTCAGGTTTTGTCCCTGTCTGACTTTGGTAGCTTCCCCAAAAGTATTATTCATTTGCTTCCAGTGTTTTCTAACGTCTTGGGAATTCTTACAGGGTTTTAAAAGTTTCATGCTTCCTATAGTTTCAAAAAGTTCGATATGGATGTATGATTCGTTGTTGTTCCTTCTTCTTTCCATCTATCGCGGTTTCTGTCCTACAAAGCTTCTGTCTCCTTCTAAGGTTCTTTTCATAATTTAGAATTAGAAAGTTGAGTAGGCCTACGGCACCTATGGGGGAAAATTATAAAACTTGCCCTATCAAAAATATTAAAGGGTAGTAAAAATGTAGGAAAGATGGTTTAAAAATATAGCTTCGATAGCCTTTTCCACGCTCGTGCTTAATTACAATCTCTCCCCGCAATAAGTCACTTTCGAGACTAGTAATGAAAACTAATATTACAGAATCCAAACAAAAATCTTTATCTCTTTTGCACACATTGTAGCGAATCAACTCCAGCCTTTTCAAGGTTAGTTCTCATCTAATACGTACAACACTAATTTCCACTTAAAATTTCGATCACCATGCACGCCCCAGCCCATCACACATGCCCGATCCCCGATCCCACACATGACGGGTGGAAGTGGAAGACGTCATTGGACAATCAACTCCGGACACGATGTACGGAGGCGTTAACGGCACGACCCGTGTCCGTGTCCGACCCTCTCATTGTAATTTCTAAACGGAACGGAAAAGTTAATTTAATTGAGCCGTGGGAGTCGTGTTTATCGTTTTCATTAATCTGACATCTCCATCTCAGATCGGTGATAAAACTGGTTCGGTCACATTATCCATTAACTGTACAGAGTCGGAGATACGTTTAAGTTTGACTGGATTGGTTTTATTTTTGACGTCAGGCTGCGTAGTTTAGTGATTACAGAGCTCAGCTTCTAACCAGAAGGTAGTTGGTCCAATCCCGAGAAAAATATGTAGCTTTTTAAAGCTTAGAAACTGGATTCAACTGCCAGTAGAGGCGAATTGGCGGTTTCGGCACAGGTCGATGTTCTAAGAGTAGTTCACTTGGAAATTACGTAATCCAGATGCCGTCAAGTGACCTCATAACTATGACGTCATTCGTTACAAGGCTATTAATTAATCCTAAAGAATCAGCTAGTCTTAGACGGTAACAAAGATACACATGGCATCACACCTATTCGACATTCATTCTTAATCATATTCGCCTTAAAATACGCCCAGGTAGAGTCGGCGTCTTACAAAGTAGAATAGGGTTAACGTAAAGTTTATCATACGTTATGGCGGTTTTTGCAGCACTGTAAAACCATATGAATAATTAATTATAACATCCATTCCAGCGCCTGAATATGAAAAAATTCAGCATTAAAAATGCATATTAAATGAGAAATTCATCACGTTGGTGTATGTAGTTGATGATATTACCATATTTACTATTTAATTACTATTGATCATGAAAAATTTGTCAAGCATTGAACTTTGGGTTACAGATTCCTTGTTAAACTTAAAATGTATGTGCAAGTTAGTCAAAGTAGACTACTCGTTATATACGATTTATGGGTTTAGATCACTTTTAAAATTACCGATTCCATAATTATTATAACTCTATCAATATTTTAATTATCATTTTTCAACAGCTCGATATCGCTAAACTATTCCGCCGCCGTCTCAGCGAATCCAAGCAGCACAATGTGAAATCATCGGCGGTCGAGTTCGGACTGCACAAAATAGTTTGTTAGAGGGATAAAAAAGAGCAAATTGCTGTAGGTTTGTGGGGGGGGCGGGGGTGCGGAGGGCAAGAGAGTGGTGGAGGGTGCGAGGTTGGGAGGGGGAGGCAGAAGTTTCACTAGTTAGGCTTGTTACCCGCTCCTGATGTAAATAAAAGCTTCATCAGCCGGCATTGTCGGTGAGCCAATTATTTCAATGCCGATATTTTGTTTTGCTAATTAAAACGAGGATGAGATGCCCCTAATGAGCTTATTGAGGGCTGAGCCGCCCGCCTGGCCCGCGATCAATTTATTTAAATAAATAAAAAACAGCGGCTCGAATACGCCACCCGGCGCTGCCCCAGCGCGCTAATTAGGGCAAGGTTTTGTGCCGTGAATGCGCCGTAGTGGAGCGCGAGCGCGTTTTGGCAACTCGCGTTTTGGTTTTAGATTCGGGTAAACTATTCCGTTAAATGTGTGAGATTAAAATCATTTCTTTGTATTCACTTGTTCGTTTCTCTCCCTATTGCTGCAAGGTGCTGCACCCTTATATTTCTTCAACCACATGTTGAAATGTATCATGTTGGTTGATATCTGCAGTTATCACCTGCTTTTGATTACGTCTTAGTAGCTACAAAAAGTGTGCTCAAGGATAACATTGCAACTTTGTACCAGACTAAGGACGAAAGCCTGATTTCGTCCAGTCTGTTGATCAGCTCCCATCGATTCCTCGTGATTAAAACCCCCTTAAACAAAATATACAAAAAAAACCAGAAAAAATATACCCGTATACAAGGCTTGTTTTAGAGTACATCCGATGTAACTCAACAATTAATTGCGTCACTAACATGTTTTAATTCCCTTGTGATCCTAAGACTACAATGTAAATGTAAGAAATGCCTTCTCGCGACCCTAGAGTGCAGCATAGTGTACTGTTTGTATGCATAGACTGCTCGTGTGTTATTTGCCAATTGATAACTCAAACAGATGTTCTTTATTAGTAATAATTTGAGTTTGCTCGTTCAGTTGTGAAAAGATAGTGCTGCGCTCTCAATTAGCCTAACTAGTTTGCAACCTAACATTTTTCTCTATTTTTTTTTAATATATTAACGTCTTTTTTACATTAAATGTTGACGAATCGTTGCCCGTCGATACTAGACGGTTACAGCTCCAGTCATGGTAAGTACGGAGCGCTAGGCAGAAGGTGTGAAATACGTATCAGGCCGGCCGCACACTGCATCGAACGCGACACGACACGACACGACAATTTCTGTTTTATTTTTTTCTGTTCTGTTCTGTTTTGTTGGATGCACGAAAAAACGTCGTCCGACACGACAAAACACGACGGCTTCCGACGACCGTTTCTGGAGAGGGAGAGGGTGGAAGGAAGTCACGTGATTCACAACGCATGCGCAGAGTGGATTTTCTGATTTTGTCTGATAGCGTTTTGTCATAAAACGAAATTTTCAGTACCTTCGCCAGACGAGGAAAAAACGCCTTAAGGCGTTTTATCGTCGTGTCGTGTTTTGTTCGATGTAGTGTGCGTCAGCTCCATTTAAACTCATACAAACTGAGCCGTATAAAACGCCTTCCGTCAAAATGTCTTGTCTTGTCGTGTCGTGTCGTGTTCGATGCAGTGTGCGGCAGGCCTCATACTGCGCGCAGAACAGACGTTTTCTGGCCTGTATTTAGTTCAAAAGTTGGCCTTTTCTGTAGCCTTTTGAAAAGTGCACAGAAAAAAATATCTGTTAATTTTTTCCGTGCCCTACCTCAAAAGTTTTTTTTCTTAAGCAAAAATCATGTTAATCCAAAACTAATAAGGCCGATGTAAACAAAAACGATTACACATATATTATGGCTCTTATTACACATAGGCCTACAGCTATTTAACCATAAATATGGAAAAATACCGTCCAAAACAGGGGGATACTGAAGCACAGTGTTTTCTAGGTGTGAAGAATTCATATGATCTTAAAGGCTCTCCCAATGAAAACACTTCACTCTTATAATCTTTTTTGACCGCAACACCAATCGACAACTGTGTTGTACAGTTTTGATTGCTCACCCATCGCCCGTGATTGTCATCCCTGTGGTCGGTGATTGTTAACAATCACTGCGACTAAATGGCCAGCAGCTGCCGCTAATTCCGCGTCGGGCGTTAGGACCAATTACCAAGTGTCGCCGCCATTTTGTTTGTCTCTCCTCTGCCAATTATGTTGTCAAGACACATTTTGTCTTCTGCTTTGCAATAATGTCCGATTTCACGGTTATGCCAGGTAATTGCCAGGTCGCCGTTGTAGTGGTAGGCGACGTGTTGAGAATGCCTATTCGGTTGCTTGAAAGTATTCTAATTTTCTTAAAATTGAACGTACTGAAATTGTTTGTTTACATTTGAGCAAACAAAAAATTGTAGAGGGACTAAATATTTTCTGCATTTGGGCATTTTTAGCGTGTTTCTCTAAAGTGAATACTGTGTTACTAACATCACCAGTTGGCGGTAGACTATTATTAGCCCTACTAACAATATTCGCTCCTACCCTGGGGGAAAACTAACAGTTGAATGAACTAAAAGTTCATCGGTTTTATATATGTTAGAGAAGTGAATGAACGTTGAAAATGTAAACAGAGAAACACAAACAAACATAGAATGCCTTTTTCTTTCTGGTTTTGACATACTGGAGTTAAGACGACATTAGACATACTACCTTAAAAACCATGTTTTCGTCAATAAACATGATAGAATAAAAAAATATTACAGTGCTACATAAAAAAAATCACTATTATATAATTAATCGTTGGTGATAATGTAGGCAGTCTTCACTGCCTAGTTAATGTCTTGTGATTGCTTCATTACAAGTTTTGTAATTTATTATTGCAATTTTATCATTATTATTAGATTGATTTTATTAATTATTATTAATTTTTGATGTTTGTTAAACATGGAAATTCAGTTAAGTATATCATTGCCTTGTCAAATGCGTCTTGTCATAGTGTTTCCGCACTCTTTATTATTGTTGGCTTTTTTCTGTTAGTTATTCCGTTATTTATTTTTTAGTCTTATGGGAATACATATCTAAGGTGGCGGGTATACTGCAGACTCTTAAGATAATTGGCCAAAGTTCTTTCAAGTTTGTCCAAGCGGTTTCCTGACAGTGTCATACAGGACTGACATAGACAGGTGCAGTTATGTACCATAGTACCGTGTATGCGTGCGTGTGTGCGTGTGTGTGTGCGTGTGTGTGCGCGTGTGTGTGCGTGTTGTGCGGTCCAACAAACTCGCGTGCCGCGGCAAATTTGCACACGTTGTCGAACGATTAGATTTTGTTGCCCACTTCACAGCTATAATGCACTTTAAAATTACCCTCTCGTATGGACCGCTGCTGTTGACAGGTTCATATTTCCTATTCGGTCTAATAGATTTTCATACAATTTTTTCGTTCGTGAGTAGTAGAGTAATTTTTATTTAAATCATAAAGTCTTTAATCTTTATATATAGAAAATGTTTTATTCTCATATTCAAATTATTTCTTCATTTCCACAATGCTTGGTTTCAGTTATGTTCAATGGTTCTACTTGGTTTTACTCGTTCTATGATTGAATTTTTTTCTTATTTGTTCTACATAGACGAACCTGTCGACTGCTGTACTTGTAAAATTTAGTTGTAAATAATTAAATGCAGTATGCCTCCGTTTTTATTTATTAATTTTTATTATTTTTCAAACTTCAACCTCTTCAATGAATATCGTTGATTGGGTTTGTCATTACAACCTATAGCCTAAATTTAAGCATCTCGAGTTTCTACGTCAAGGATTGTATAGGAATTTTCTAGAACGAAATTAACTTAATCTTTCATTTTTATACTTCCCTACGGGTTTATCGAATTGATTATGAGTAATAGGAATGACTTATAACGCGCTTTAAAGAAACAATGACATACAATGTTGCCTTCCATACTAAAAAACCAACTACACCCTAAATTAATATCATGTTATAAACAGTACCCTTAAGTCAAAAGTGCTTGTCAAACAACAAAAATCAGCAAACAACAAAGACCAGTAAATTTTAAATCTTAAATCGAATGTTTTGCGTATTGCTATTATAACACATGCAGTATTGCAATTATTTGCAATAAAAAGCATTGTTTTCCGTCTCCTCCCTGAATACAAAATCATCAGACTCACGTAGCATCGGAACATCGATAATGACCGGCAACAACTACAGTCACCCCGGGTCATCCGCTACCCAGGTGTGTGCCTTATCGCTTATGCGGCCCGCGCCCCAATTTTCGCGCCGGGGGGGGGGGGGGGGTTTGCCTCGGTTTCCGGGAAGGTATGTGACTCGACAATATCTCATTTGGCCTTGAAGCGAGCAATCAGTCGCAATCCCGGCGACAATTCTTCATTTGCGTATTGCATTTGTCATTTGCCGCTATTGTGGCGAGCTGTTAGTGGCCTTTCTGTCCGATTCCAAAATGCTCCATTAGCTCGGCATTAGGGCTGGGGACCCTCGCTCTCCCCCTCCCCCCACCACTGCCGCTGCCCTCGGCCCTTCGCTACGCCGCCGCCGGCTCCCCTCGTGATCAGTCAGTGTTGAGTGCAACCTTCGCCATGCCGGAGTGTACGGAACAGGAGCGCTCTAGCGGTGAGTGGAAGCAATTCTCTGCTTCGTATGTTTTTGTTTGTTTACTTTGTGTGGAGTTTGAAAGTTAGTTTTTTGCCTTCGCAGGCGTTCGTACAACACGGTAAGAGCTTGGCGTATTGGTTAGTTGTTTTTACACTTGGTACTTAGTCGTTTACACATGGTTACTGCACGATAATGTTGCGATGAGAGTAGTCGATGCATTGTTGCAAAAATGAGTCGGAAACACATTTTTATTATACTGTTTACAGATGTTAAACATAATCACAAATTACATCCTGGCAATACGAGAGGGAGTGAGATTGGATACAGCTGTTAAAATCTATATCGGACTATTTTCGTACATCTTATTAAAGTGGTGAAAGAATTGTTACGAACGTTGCATAGCATAGACTAAACTACGTTTTGGTACCCACCCAAGTATTGTACTTCAAAACTATTTTAGTGTGTACGAATCAAGTTATCACAACTAATTTTCAAAAATGTTAGTTCTTTACCTGAGGAAGATTGAGATAGTTTTATTTTACTCTGCAGTTCTGATTTTGAACTACACAATACGGTATATAAGGGCAGAACGAATAAGGTGCAGTCGGGTTTCGTTATTACTCATTATAGTTACTACGGGAGGTGGGAACCAAAGTAACGTAGACATTAGGTTATGCAGCCTATACAACCGCTAAGTTATAATTTTGTTTCTACAATTCTTCCCTTTAATTTTAAATAAAATTGTGCGTTTATTATTTTACTTTGGTTTTTTATTATTTTCTTGAGTACAGTATGCTAGATGTGTATCTTTAATATAGCAATAGCCTTGGCTAAAAAATTGTGTAACTAACAATGGAACAATTAAGCTTAATCGATTATAATAAGCCATTATTTTGTAATTCGAATTCAAATTTTTGCAGTAGGCCTATATCGAACTCCAGTTAGCCTACCGTACTTATAATTACACATTATACCAATTCCCAAAAAGAAAATTGATGTTTTTAACATAAGACTACCTAATTACTTAGTAATGTTCAATGAAATGTGTTTAGGCGATGTTTTGCGATGCTTTCTGATTTGTTTACATTTTTCTAATTGTGTTGACGGTAATAAGCAAGACTTGAAATGATTTGTTCAGACTACACTTGATTCATTTTTACTTTGTTCTTTGAATAGTTACATCACTCTTGACTTGTATGATAAAATTTTAAAACCTCGTTTACCGTATTTTAACCTGTGCATCGATGTATACTACTGGATTGAACTCTAAATTGGCCCCAAACGGTCCGGCGTGGATAGCGCTGGTGGGCAACTGCGGAATCAGCGTCATTTCAACGACAGTGCGCGCCGCCGTTTACACGCTCCTGTACTACAACAGAGTGGTTAAAGTGCATTGAAATTTATATAATCCGTTTCTATATTAAATACTGAATCCAACAGTATAAATATTTTTTAGTTCCTAAACTAAAGGTAATTATTAAAGGTGGAAATGTTTGAGAATAAATTTAGTCGGACATGTAAAAGTCACTAAGCGAGGATTTTTTTTATTTTTGGGTCAGAAACAAACTTTCAGCGGGAAAGTTGTAGCCAATGAGACGAATTTCATGATTTGATCAAGAAACCTACAATAAAATGACTAGATCGTTGGCAATCGAATAAATAATAGTGGCGCGACGAAGTTCATTTTGAGCCTCGTGATCTCACTGAGGCTACCGCGGGCTTCTGGAGCTACAAATCTCATAGTTCATTCGATAATTATTGGTTGCTGTGTACAAATAAATATTTTTAATTAATAATTTATTTTGACATTTGTAATTAAAATGCTGTGAAATATTAACGATTCATAACAAAATAATTGGGTTAATTCAACAGTTACATCGAATATAAAAACCCGCTACAAATGACAAGGAACCGCAAAGAAATTAAAATAATTTTACCATGTTTGCCTTGTAATTGTAAAGAAGGGAATTATGTTTTTGAAAGAGGGAAAACAGGGAATTTTTACTTTACAATATTGAACCCCTGTAAAGCAGTGGGTGGATAAGAGTTGTGTTTGTTTACATCAACAACCGTCGTCGCGTCGGGTCCTTGCTCCTGAGTCCTAAAGCAACAGTTAATTAGGCTATGTGATAGAGTTTTGTTGAGTAAAAATGTTTGTTTACAATGGTGGCTTCCTGTACAGCTTACAATTGTACTAACAGATACAAGAAGGGGACGGACATTATATTCCACAGGTACGTATAATTAGTTAAAAAAAATGTTATATTGCTAGTTATAATTTACATTTTTATTATTACTACTAATTCAATGTTGTAATAATTTTAAGTGTATGTAATTAATTATAAATATAACTAACAAGTCTAAGCTATGTAAATCAACATGAACCCATGTGTTTTGTTATTTATTAAATGTAGTAGAATGTTAGAGTAGTATAGTAGATTTTTTTTACCTGTAGCAAAGTCGTCAGAGGGTACCGAACAAAACATAACGTTATATTTACTTTATTTACTATCCATGAACTATTTATCGAATATATTTTGACGAATGTGTTTGTATATGTTCCCAGATTTCCAAAAGACAAAAATCTGCTACAAAAATGGATTCATGCAGTTAAAAGAAAAATTTTAGATTAGTAGATTAGTAAGAGTTTCAGAAGATGTTTTTAAGATTGCCAGTTTCATATATAAGCTATCAGACATTCAGGCTGATAAACAATTAAACACCAAACAAGTCCTGAACCAAGCCTGCAACTTTTTTAAATACTCAGTTTTTAAATGCCATACCTCAAACTGTGTCGATGAGGTTAATCATCGACTTTTGTTAGTAAAGTTGATTGGGAACTTGTTTTTGAAAATTATCGGGCATCATAGGGCCAAAGAGGCAACCAGTGCTGCCAATTTGCCCAGTATTGGTCTGAGGCAGAAACTGACCAAACTAATTTTGTTCAAAAATGTTTAGTAGGCCTATTCCTAGATGTTTTTAGTTATAAAAAGTTACACGTTAGTTTTAAGCTTTGATCAATAAAGTATATGATTATAAAATGTAACTTACCACTTTCATTTGTTTGTAACCTCACCCTACACTTATAAACGTGTACTAAAAACATAGTCATCTTGAAATTTGGATTTTATACTACAACAAAAACCTTTGTATCAATAAACTTAAATGTTACATAAAATTTTAAAAATGTCGATATACTGGGCTACATTGTATTTCATAATAGCACAAACAGTGTTACTGTATTGTGTAAAATAATATGTATTCAAACATTTATTTTAAATTCATAAATTGTAAGATTTTGTAATAAAAAGTAAGAGAAAATGGTTAAAATAATTGCCATAATTTACAAAGGGTTAAATCCATTCATAGAAGCATTTGGAAATGACATTTCACTTAAATTCCAAGTTTGAATTAATTTTAAAATTAAAATAACGATAAATAGTAGCCAATATGTGTTTCTATGGAAGCAGAATATACTTGAGAACACGAATCAAAAGATTTTGTGTATATAAAAAATTTCATTGCCTTAAAAATGTAATTTTAGTAAGCGCGCGTCACGATTTTTCCTATGCTGCCCGTGTTAGCGGCCGGCGCTGTTGCCCTACAGCGCTCATCTCGGCCGGACCGCGAATCGGTTCGCTGCAACACGGGCGCGAGCAATCCAGTAGTATACAGCCCGTTGCACGAGACGTGAGACAGTCCGCGCATGGTGGAGGGGAACAAGAGGGCTGGGAGGGGTATGGAGTAGGAGTGGGAGGGGCAGCCAACTGTGTATTAGCCTGGCTGCGCACATTCGCCAAATTGTCCTAGCTTTGATTTCCATAACGTATAACCATTAAACATGTTAGAAAACCACAAAGTAATAATACAATACAGCTGAACCATAATTAAGAATAACGATAAACAGTTATTGATATTCAGTTGATTCAAATTCAATGTTTCACTGACTATTATTGAGTCAATGTTTTTAGGATGTTTTTAGCGAACGGCAACTGACAAGAGCTAACAGCTGACTGACGGTGCTGCACTCTAGCGGCGAGTGGGCGTGCATGCGCAATTGCCTCTTTTGCTCCCGCGCATCTGGTACACTGTCTCACGTCTCATGCAACCAACTGTACATCGATGAACCTGTGTCGTCTTAGTAGCCTAAGTGATCAAACCACTTGTTCCAATTAATAAGTAGGCCTACTATTTTTATTCGATAAGAATACATTACAGTGTGATACAATTTTGTAAACAAAAACCTAGAAGACCTACACTTCTGAATCCAAAGGTTGTCGGTTCGATCTTGAGAGAAATTTGTAATTTTTTAAAGGTTCAATTCCGAACCAAGTTACCATTTGTCATTGATGCGCTTTTAATTAATGATGAATTCTTACAACTGGTCGATGTTAGAGAGTAACGAGACCGGGGTTTGGACCGTTTGCCGTCAAAACGTTAAAAAAGCCACTAGCGTAGATAAAAAATAATACCGTGTATTAAAAAGCTTATGTTTTTTAACTACAACTCATTAACCTTGATATTCGTTTGACGGTCTTTATTACAAGGTTGGCGTTATACAGTAACAAGACCAAGGCTTGGACTTGTCTCCCCGTTAAAAATACTACTGGTGACGGAAGACATTAAAACAAGACGAATTTCCATGGATTTTGTTGTTATTATGGATCTATTAGTTCTTTCTAGTGGCCTAATCTTCGCAATAACATTGACATGATGATTGATCATTTGTCAGTCAGTCAGAACTATGCTTGACGGATATGAGTTAATATATCTCAGAAAGCGTTTATCTCTCCGTACCATGACAGCTTATTGGTACATTCCTAATTGGTTATAGAGAGGTGCGACCTAGTTACGGATAAGTCGTGTTTTAGAAGCAACGTTCGTGCATTGTCATAGGTTACGCTGCAAGGGTAATGTATATAGGCCTACACATTAATTAATTTCTTTACGTTTTTTTATATGTATGGGTCTCTCACAAACATGAGAGAGTTAGGATCTATTAGAGATCTATCTATCTTATCTTCAAGAGTCCCACAATTACATAGACTCAATTATTGTTCAGTACTGGGTGGCCTAAAATAAGTTAAATAGATTTTTAAATATAAACAATGGCCTCATGATTTTGTTTTCTTATGTATTTGTTGATTTGAACACACCTTTTATTTTTATTTTTTTAATTTTAACGGTCGAGTATTAAACTTAAGATTTAACTAATAATGTTAAAAACTAATAGATCATTTAGAGCCAATTTGGGTACATGTGCAGCGCAATGCGCCATATTTTTATATTGGGTTGATTTTTCAGAAGTTTGGTTACTTCTACTCTGTTTTTAACATGTGTTATTCTTATTATTGAGCTGTTTTAGTGCAATATAAAAACAATTATCCTCCCACATTTTAACAAAAAATATCTTCGAGGTTTTCCTGTGCTCTTCAGAACAGAAATATCTCAAATCTAATACCCTATTGCAAAACTAGAACTGAGATAAACCCCAGGATAAAAATGGTTAAAAATTTAGGAATTATGTTTAGGATTTAGAATTGCGCCACTGATTGTAAAATATAATGAATGCAAATTATCAAAGCAAAATGTGATAGTACGGTACGGTATATGTTATTTTTTCGAAAGTTGTTTCGGTGAGCACTTTTCTTTAATCGTTGTCACGACTTGCAGGACAATATGAAAACTCAGTAACACTAAATCGTCAATTATAATAGTACAGCCTTTTCAAATGGTAAATTGCCTCACAACAGACATACAGTTTAACTCAAACTAAAGCGCGAGCATAGACGCTGCATAATAGATGCTGCGATGCTTGTAATTTAATAATGTTCAACTTGTTACGGACGCAAACAAGTACCGTACTCGACGCGACTATTAGATTGCATCACTTCATTTTATTGTACTCCTCTGCAAAACAATATTACACAAGTTTCATTATTCGCCTTGTATGATGGCGGTACATTGCAGTGAGCGTGTTAGGGAAATGCCTCTCGTTCTTACCCGTGTGTGCTTCAAATTACTCGTGAGTTAGAAATGATACTTAGGTTAAATTTAACAGAATGATCCGATACTATTGCATTACTAAATTATTGTTCCTAATTTGCCTGACTTTTATAGTTTGGTTATGGTAGTAACGCTTTTGGTTCTCTTGTGATATGAAAACCTTTTTTTTTTTGTATGAAATGGTTCACCCTTCTTAGGTGATTTTAACGAAAATGAGATATGAGCTTGATTTATTTTCATAGCGAAGAATTCGATTTTCGATATTCGACATGGTAAGATGCACGCTGTGGTTTTAAAAAATGTAAATTTTTTGTCTGATAAGAAGGGAACTCCAAGAAAGATAAAATTCCTAAAGAAAAACTATACTGTTAAGAGTAACCTTTTTATTTTTTAGCGACTTTCCCCAAGGGAATAAGCTATTACCGTAGGTCTCATGGCAAGACCTAAACCCGGGACCATGTTACTTGATCGTTTTGAGGTGCCCAGAGACAAAAAATAATAGTAATTAAAATTTATATATATAAGGAGAATAGACATTTGTTTCCCGATTTATGAGCACATAATGAAATTGTGTTCATCTGGTCAAAAATGATATTACTAATTTGGATATTCGATGAGTGCGCAGGTCTGCTGCGACCGCGGGGAGGGGGAGGTATTATAACCCTGTTTTTGTTTTTTTTTCTCTCTTTGATTAGTTTTCTTTAATTGTTCTTTAAAAGCTGTTGTAAAGAGACTGGTCTGTTGTACGATGGAAGCGCCAAACATGCCGAAATTGGCAATAAGTAATTTATATTCATGAATTGAATTAAAATTTCTCTCACTTACCTAATTTCGTGTACGTCCAACCGAATTATACAAAAAAGTGAGCTTGCTAGCCATCATTATTTTAACTACCTACTCGACATAACAGTGAGGCAATCTTCGCTCCTTCGAAGTTTATTATTCGCCCATTTCCACGATGGAAAGTGGATTCCGATTCCAGCCTTCACATAGGCAGTCCACCACGCCGCGGTCGCGGGCCCGGATCATTTCTCCGACTGGTTTGTGTAGTTGAGCATTTCGCCGCCACGCCTACACGGCGCTGGTGTCGCTGATGTACTGATTTAGCCGTGCACTTCCGCTGTCGGTGCTATATACCGCGCTTTCCCCGCGACCTTGGGCGTTACAGTTGTCGGGGTCACTGGGTAATGTTATGGGATACTTAGGGATTATGGGTAATCAATGCGATATATTGCCCTCTCTTACTTCTCTTTACAAAATATACGGTTTTTTATATCGATAAGTACACGATAATCATATGGGGAGAAGGTTGGCCCCTTTTAGTGGTCTATATTTTAGTCTTAAGAGCTTCAATTGCAATTATTGTGAACCAAATTATGAACAAAATCAATTACATGCTCTTGAGCATAAAAAATTAATTTGAAAAATATTACCTTTCTGATTATATTCTACAGACAACATAAAATGGCAAGTAAGACACATTCGAGGAACAGTAAAGTAATTTTATTTGTTTTGTACTGAAGAACGTTCTATCAGAAACAGAGAGAAGTCAAAGGGGTTAAATGTAAAATGTATAAAGTTTACATGAGATATATTAGGGATGTACTGTAGTTCTTTACTATAGTAGGTTCGAGCCTGAATATAAAACAGTGTTGCCGATTTGTGTCGACGCATCTAGCTGTTTACATATTATATTAATGACTGCAAATGTAGGAAAACATGGAAACAAAAATAAAACCGACAACATCGCTAGGTAAGACTAATATAAATCAGCTTCCAGCTGTTTAAATTTCCAAGCTCGCTATTTCGCAGCGCTCACTATAACCCATGTTCTCTACTTTTAATATATATTTATGCCAAATGTAATGTTCTTGTATTTAAATGTTACTAAACAGTTTAGTTCTCGAGCTAACAATAAAGCTAGCGAAGGCGTCAAGGTTGCCACGTCATCTACATTACGTCATTGGCCAGTCCAGCTGATCTGTGGTGAATCATATCGCAACAGAATAGGCAGAGAAACCACGCAAAGCTCTTGTTCAACATGCATTATACACAATGCACCATGTAAAGTTTCGGCTATAATTATGACTAATAAGTAAGTGTAATAGGCTGTAATCAATGCGGGTGATCGAAGAAAATAGTATCTAATTCTTTAGTATCTTTGCAGATTATTAATACTCACGTTTTAAGTAGCCTCAGGTGTCAAATATTGTTCTTCACACTGGACGCGTTTCAAATGAATTACCGTTTATCTTCAGCGGTCACTTTACTAAAATTGAAAGCCAATTTTTTATGGTTGTCAGTTTTAACACATCACGATATAAGTACATTGTCTTTACAAGTAAGATCCATGGTGTACATTATAGGTGTCAAGGCTGTAAATGTATTGAATTCTTTAGTCTTTACTAAAGAGAGTGAAAATTACAATGTCATGTTTTTTTTACATAACAGCAAAGAGGTTTTAAAGAAACCTAAACTGGTATAGTAAAAGCGGTTGAATCTACGTTTTCAGTACCTATATTGAACAGATTTTTATGCTTTACTTATATGGTAAATTAAAATATATAAACCGTGAGTGTGCAGAATATATTTCCTACATACGATAGCCCTTCAAAGGTTTGGGTCTTATTGTAGACTAAAATTCCGTTAAATTAATATTAATAGTTCTTATTGAAAAGTTTATCATTTTAAGCAGGAACAAAAAGTACCGTATAACTTTTTCAGTAATTGATATATTACCGTAGTGGAACACGAATATTTAACTACTAATAAAAAGTGTATAATCGTATGCAAAGAACTCTCACTATCAGATCAGTACCATCACTATGGGATAAATATTTCTTGACCAGCAAATCGAGAGAAGGGAGTAGATAAATTAGGGTACTCGCTTAGAAGAAACAACAACCTGTTGCGGGACAAGGTCTAATCTTCGTGATTTCGTTTCTTACACCATTTGTCTTCCGTAAGTCTTTCTTTCTTGCACTTGGGTTTCTTTCTTAAAATAATAGCGAATTTCCAATGGAATTTTCGTTTATTTTCTATTCCTTCATAAAACCCACGGGGATGAGAGTAGGCCTATGTAATTCGGCCACCATATGGGATTTTTTGGTAAATATAAGTTAAACCCCACCTAGTGAATGTACATACCAAATTATATCAAGTTATGGTGTTATTTTCATTTTCCCCATAAACCCCATGGGGCGAGTACGCAGGTTTGCTGCCATATGGGTTTTGTAAGCAAATATAAGTTAAACGCTTGATAATGAATGTACATACCAAATTTTATCAATGTCAATAAATAAGCAAGATAGAAGGTTTTTTTGATTCCCCATAATTTTAACATAAAAACATATTTTTTAATTTTCTCCATAACCATTTAAGCTAAGTAAAAATTCAAATACAGCTACTAGATTGTTTGTTTTTTAAAGCTCTTTTAAATGGGTTAAGTTAAAATTGTTGAATTTTATAAATTAAAGTGAAAAAAGCCGAAAAACCATTTTCTACCCCATAAAACCCCCTTAATATTGTCCGATCATTCTGGTTCGCGAACTCATCCAAGTGGATGCTGGCTTACACTCCTGTACCAAATTTTATCAAAATCGGAGGTTCCGTTCAAAAGTTATCGTGTTCACGGACACACACATATTCGCTAAAAAGAACGTTAACAAGGATATTATTATTTTAGGAGTCTTCAGTGTTGGCTAAAGAGTTTGAATTATTAAAAAAATCAAAACTTTTATTTTTCAAATTATTTTCTAATCCATACACTATGCTAGGAGTAACGCATATTGCGGTCCAGCGCTGGCCATAGCATATAAGCGCGTTATCGGTGATTCATCTGCGCGAGGTAAGAGCCAAACCATGTCCGAAGTTAATTATTACTCTTATGGACCAAATAATAAATTTGATTGTTGGTTTTTGAAAGTATTTTGTGATAGAGCGGCTGTATACGCGTTGACATGACATGCGTTTTAACCAATAAACATTAACTAATATTCCCATCTCCCGTACTAATACGTACGGTATGAAGGTAAAATGAAACTAATTTAATTTCATTCTATATTAGGTATGGAGGAGGCCTAGTGGTCTAAAGATTAATCTTATCTGAATGTGTAATTTTTACAGTTGCTTAGTAATGGCTTATCTATAAATATAGATAAGCATGATTCTTTACCTCATTTTTTCTCAGTTTGTGTAATCTGTGTGAATCGTACAGAGAAATCCGTGGATACCGTTACTAAGGTCTTCTTGGCCTGTAGATTAGTAGGATCACAAGTTGAAAGCCAGTAGGGCGTAAGCCCTATAGGCTCACGTGAATTAAAGAGATAAGTGATTGAATCTTTAGACAGAGCAGATGTTTCAGTTATAAAATATTTTTCTTTAACTAAATGGGTCCTGATCAACTGTAAGGCTTTCTCTAATTTCGTGAGCGATCTCGATGGTACTAAACATTAAACCACGATCCACATATGTATATGAGTGTGGATATTTTACCACAACAAAGTATCCTACGTTCCATCAATTCGTTAATTAATTTATGACTTCAGCACACGCCGATGTAGTCTGCCCATATGTTCAGGTACATATAAGTAGAGAGTTAACTAAGACAACTAGTACCTTTCACAATAACTAATAGGGTTTTTATCCCAATAATACCGTAACCTACAGCAAGTATATAGTCTGGATTATTACCAATTTTTTAATAATTTAAACAAATTTGAAGTTCCAGCTTATCAACTTGTCTATTACACATTATTAATTTCCTTAACTGTAGAAAAGGCTTTTTTCAAATTCCCTTGAAGTCGGTAAATTTTTCGAAAAAAGTTCGCATCGAAAGTCAACTTTATGCCGAGTCGCTGGGAACCAGGACAGGAGGAGTCCATCGCAAAACTGAATAATAACCGAGGGAGAAATGTAAATTGGGCGATTTCCATACAGTTACATGGCGGTGACGCGTGCGCGCGGGCGGAAGTGGACGGAAGTGACCTGCGGGCCGGAAGTGACACCGGCCATCGGCAGTTCCGGTGGCGCAGTATCGGGTAATGAGACCGGTGACAACGGCAATGGGATGCGATGAGCGTGAGGTATGGGACGGTCGGGGGCGGTGGGCAGGAGGGGTGAACGGTGTTGCGGCAGTTCGCTAACTCATGTTTAAACTTCCACCGGACCGAGCATCGTACCGAACATTACACCGTATGGAAGTAAATTTACTCCGAACATTTCGCAGAACAAGATATCGGACCGAGCGTCGTACCGGACAAATCAACCGGCGGGGTGATTGAGAGCGAGGGATAGCGTGAGCGAGTGAGAGCGCTAGAGTCGAGGATGCGGCGGATGCGAGCGTTCGGGGCGACACTCGGTACGGCTTTCGGAACTGTGACACACTACCGGACTTGCCGATTTTGCTCGGTTTAATTTGCTCGGTTCGGTGAAAAGTCCGGTAGTGTGACCACACTCTGTGTTAAAGAGTCATTGTTTACAAATTCAAAGCGTTCTTCAGTCAGGCATGTCTGTTGTCTCCATACTTTAGAGTTAACAATAACTTGTTGACAAATTTTAAAAAATGGCGCAACTTTTTTCAAACTTTCATTCCTTTTAGCCCCTCAATTTCAAAGTAGTTTAGAGAAAATTGTCAAAGAATAAAAATTCTCGAGATTATGTGAAATTTTAACCACCATCGCAACAAAATTCTCAATTTAGCCACCTACAATCAACACTAAAAATTACAGAAATAAAGGGAATTCGAATTTTTTTAGTTGCTCTGTAAGATTTTTACTCCTCTTACGGGATTTGCAATCAAAAACTGTCTCACAGCCTACATATCGGTCGCCCTTTGTATTCTTACGCTTTAAAGCATTGGAATTTTTTACAATTAACATTATTCTCAACAGTTGTGCAGCATTCTTCTCCTACACTTGTCATGCAATCATTTTCATCCCCTCCACCGCCGTCCGGCAGGCAGTACCGCAACGTAGCCCTGGCAATGTTTAATGAAGGCCCGGCCGAGCCAAAGCGCTGCTTAGCCGCCAAAGAGACTTATTAAAACTTGTTGCTCTCTAATTAATTCGCTAAACATCCCCGGACCTTCCGCCATTATTAATTTACCTCCGTTCCCGAGGTGGCCATCAATTATCCAGCGCTCCGGTCGGTCCGGTATTCCGTTTGGACCCAATAAGTTGACCGCAAGTCGTTCTCTAATGCTCCGTGATTACGTTTACCATAGCCCTGCAAAGAACTGCTTGGTGCATAGCAGATGAGCTTGATTCGATTATTTTGCAAGTTTAGTTAGGGCCAAGAGGCGCTTTGAGGTTTTTCGGCGTTTGGCAAGTACGGCTTTGGGGTAATCCTGTTTCCGTTTGGGATGTGCATATTTTAGTATCGCTTGAAGTCGTGATTTAATTATATCTGTAAGCTTTTGGGTTTGGTATACGATCACATTAATTTGTTGGGTGGAGTTGGAAAACTTTGGTTTTAAAGTTAGATGTTCTATAGCAAAAAAATTCTTTAGCATTTATGTTCCTTAGACTAAATTTGAGGGGGGGATTCCAAAATATTTGTTTATCTTTTTTTGTGTTTCTACGCTAGTAGCCCAATGACAAATGGCAACTAAGTCCGGAATTGAACTTTTAAAAAGCTACTGACTTTTCTCTGTATCGAATCGTCAACCTTTTTATCCAAAGGCGAGTACTATAACCACACAGCTACCCATACAGTTATAATTCTTTCTACATTCTTGAGTTGTGGTGACAAAAAAGCAATTGCGTTTAAGTTGATTTTTAAAGCGGAAATTCAACTTTTACAGAGTTATAACACGTTCTTAATCTAGCAATTAATCAATCGATTTATCTTAAACTACTTGTCTATCAAATTCAAATTTTAATGTTTACATAATCCTAAGGTAGCTTTACTTCATAAAAAATACACCAACACATTTAGGCCTACTACAGTACTTTTTTAAAATTTTGGCCCCAAAAGAGCAGCGTAATTAAACAACATGTCTCATTACAGAACTCATCTTTCACTATCATTTGCACGGACATTTCTGGATATTATGTTAATTTGTTGTTCCGCCTTAAATTTAATTTCAAGAAAATGTTTGCAACTAAGTTGACTTGCCAGAGTTTCTTGAGCGAAGTTTCCAGGTAATCGCTGTCCAGGTAAGTAATCGGACGAATTAGTACCTTAAATCTCCGCCAGAGCGAGGGTCTACAGTCGGAAATCAAGATTCCCGGCAGATTTGAAAACAGAACTTGTCTGTAAGACTTTAATCCGAAAACTTGCGTGAATATGAATAGCTGCAGAGTTGCCGAATATTTCACAAGTTTCGTGCAAAATACTTCTCGCTTCAAATTACACGACGTCCCCCCTTCCCCCCCACAACATCTCGAGTTTACGAACTTGATCATTGCGAACAACACATGTCCTCAACTCTGTTAATTATTTTTGATGGAATCTATATTAATCATGAGGTATCCACTTAATTGTTGGAGTAAAATTCTCCATCACTCTGGTTACCTATTTTTCATACATTTTCAGATTTAATTACAGTTACATAGTAGTATTGATAGTATTGAAGGGGGGGGGGGTGATTATTTTCTTGATAGAATTCTAAAACTTCTAAGGCGAGCTCGTTCGCTCCGCTTATTTGCTTGGCCGAGAGGTACTACAATTTTGTATACATTTGTTGGATCACACATGTTGACAAGTAAACAGTTATCATCTGGTATTGGTTAAAGTTTAGGAATACAAATATTTAAATAACGATAAATTAATGACTGCGTGGTGGATTTTCCAGCCTAGTCCCAAAAACTATTATTTTCGGGACTGTTACATAACCCATCGGGAATTGGCTTGTTTCGATCACAGCAGACTGTTACGAAAACAATGTTTATCGCAAGGGTTTAGTGAAAATTGAAATTTTCCGGTCATGGGCCCAGGCTCCAATCGATTACACTGAGAAAAATGTGGTTGGAGTTTTTAGCAAAACACATTGGCTAGAGTCATTTTTAGTTAATCCTGCCAGACTTCGTGAAACCCTTATGGTCTGAAAGTTTGAATCGCGTAAACTGTTTTGCTAAAATAGCAAAAGTTTTTTCGCTAAACTTGTTTGGATGATTTAACGATGTAGTTATCTATTCCTACCATAACAATTGTCTAAAATAGGTAAAAGAAGTATGTATAGTTCAGAGAAATGTAATTTGTCTACGTGAGCAAATCCATCGCCCTACTTTTATAAAATATAATGCAAATTTAGCGTTTTAAATATTTCAATTTATGTATTCTAACAGATTCGACAGATAAAAACTTCTAAACACTTCCCCCTATTCTAGCATCGTATTTCGATCAAAGTTCTGTGTCTCTGATATAATGTAATCGACCGTTTATCTAAATCAACAACTATGTTTGGGTGAATCGCCCGAATGAGTTGCCGCCTTGCCCATCTGAGTGCGCGGTCACACTATAGACCTAACCTCTCTTGTAGTGCACTCCCCGTCTTTGGCTCCGGACCGCATTGTTTTGAGTGCTTTGAGTTCATGGTGTAACTCAAAAGATCTTTTCTATGTTCGAAGTCTCCGTTTATCTTCTGAAAAAGTGGGGGTCCCAAAGCCATCTCGCAGTTTTCAAAGGTAAGTGTTCAACTTTATCATGTCATGAAGTTCTCTAAAACCACTGAATAACCTAAACTTTAAGTTAATACTACTATATTGATTGAAATTTAAGTTTGATGTTAATCTCATGTTTCTATTCTTATTGGTAAAACTAATTATCGATCAATTCAAAATGTATTATATTCCTATGAACTGTAATGAGCCCAAAAGACACCAAATACGATAATCATCATTATTATTATTATTATTTTATTTCTCTAGATTGGTAATTCCTTTATTTTTTCAGTTGTTTGTGGTTATTAATTTAGGCCTGTACAATTTCCTATCAATAATGTTTCACTCGCTAAATCACAAGCACCAAGTCTCATAAGGACCTGTCATGTATTTGTCGGTCAACGGGAGGACGGTTACAGTAATTTACTATCGATGTGTAATGTTTCGACATTCAACCCTCTTTGGTTAGGTATTTTTTACAGTAGCCCTCAAATTCAAATTTAAATAAACTATATTATTTTGTAATAATATACAATAACATTGTGTTTAACAATAAAAGGAAACTAAATATTTCCCCAATAGACTCTAGGTTTGTGGCTGGGAATGAGTCTTTGCCGGTCACACACTTCACTTTTCTTAGACATTCACAGGAACATATAAATACACATTGAATAGTAAATTATAAATCTAATAAAACTAAACATGAAAAATATATAAATATATAGAAACATTATTAAAATTGATAAATTCTATGTCTTTCTATTAAGGCTACTATCAGTTGTTTTGCTGTGTCATTAGATTAATTAAGTTTATTTTTTTAGGTTTCTAAGTGGATATAAGATGGCACCCAAAAAACCAATTGAGTGAGAAAAATATCATAAAGCTGGTCAACAATGAACAATGGTGATCCGAAGCCGATCCAGTAGGCCTATATTGAAACACGTATACTAAAAAGCAGGGATGGACTCAATTTAAACTCAACTTGTGTGGACTTGGACAATATTAATTTATTAAAATTTGTTATTGGTTATTTCTTAATTGTTAAGTGATATTGAACTAGGTTAATATCAGCTTTTAGTAAAGATTATGATAACGTCTGTTAACTATTACAGAATTATTGTCTTTTACATGAGGAATGTTATACTATTATTTATGTAAATGTAAGTTATACTAAAATATGTTTTGTGTTTTTTACCTATTTATTGCTCTATCTAGTGAAACCACTTTTTATGACTGGAGAACATAAATTTAATTTCTTTTTAATAGTAAGTGATTAAAAGCGTTCATCTGATGATTGTACTTTTGGAAGATCCGATCTATTATTCAGTGTGATATATTATTCAGTTTTCAGTATGTAGCCACTTATAATTTTTTGTACTTAAATATTTTATGCTGATTAATGTAATTGATTTCTTTTACTGTACTGATACAGATTGTCTCGAAGCATTTAAAAATCCAATTGATGTTAAATGTCTCTGTTACATAGCAGCATCAACATTTGTTAAAAATATTGAAATTATAAAAGATTATTCTTGTAAAAAGAAAAATACTTTTACAGGGGCTTACAAAACACTCTCAGAACTAGCAAAATTGATTAGTTTAGATAGCAATATAATCTGGAAGAGTGCTTTTAAAGACTCACAACATTACCCTCACTGTTTTGCTAAAACAAGTAAGAGTTTGTCAATATCATGATCGATCTTGGTAGATATCATACACAGTGCTTAGCTAGATCAGTATGAGCGCGCGTGCTGAATTATCCGAACTGTTCGGCTGAAACTGCCAAACATGCTGGGCGATTGAGCTGAACGCTTCCCAAGATGGCGAACTGAAGTAGCTGAACTGTTTGGCTAAAACTGTGTAACATGTTTTGTTAAAACTATTAACATGACCTAGTATTTTTTCCAGAATACGAATGGCAAATCTTTTTAAACTTCTTTTGTTGAAATGCCTAAATAAATTCAGCCAAACGTATTTGGACAAAATAACAAACCGTTTGGCCGTCACAAATTTAAGGGTGAAGTTTGGCTAGATTTACCTAATTTTTATCTAGAAAAGTCACTAATTTCTTTCAGTGTACTTGTGGCCAAAAACCCCATTCATAAGCTAAAACTGGTAAATACTAGGACGGAAAAATTGTTGTCTGTAAATATTGTGCTTGTTTTATTGAGTGAAAGAGTTTTTATCTTTTATTTTACAACCAATCAATGAACTCAAAGAGAAGGAGTTTGTTTATGTTGGAAATCAGAGTATAATTAATTATATTGTAAGTTATTCAAAAAAAGGACTCCCTTTATTAATATCACGAATTTTTATCATTACCTTTTCGGAACACTTATTATGCACACTATATACGTCTTTTTATACTGTCTCCAAATTCCCAATTTAGGCTAATCGACGATCTATCTATGGATAATGTCACACTCCTCTATATGCTTTTCCAATCTTTCAAAGTATACGAATGTGTTGAAAATATATTGCTCACCATTTTTAAACGTAAAAACCAAATGAATACGTCGATCCAGAACGAATGCAAACTCATAATTATCGAAAGAACCACGACGGGTTACCAGTATCGGATCCCGCGTCCTCGGGCACTGTTTGAACGTAATTACAACATCGTCGGTGCTGTAAAAGAACATCGAACCGGGTAAATACGTCCGGAGACCCGGTAAAAAACCAAATTGAACCTAAGTCCTCGGCATTTAAATAATTAAATAACGACCCTCCTAACCTTTGCCGCAGGACTTTTTCACCTGTTCAAAGAGAAACAGCCCTTGAGTGGGGTTTATTTTAGTTGCTCCGTTGCAAATTATTCACTCAAGGCTCGCTGGGCCGGATAATGTGATGTCCGGATAAGAGAATTGCCGCGTGATTCGCCTGCTTCGGACGTTTGCGATTTTATTAGGTTGTTAGAGATCGAATAATGGTGCGTTGTAGTTTGATTTGCATAAACTAATTTGATATAGTATCTCAGTTAATTAATGTTAGCAACATATTTTCCACTATTCGAAATTAAGCTATTTTAAAATTTTTAGTACAGATAACCATTTTGAGAGAATAAAAACTAATATAATAACAATAACCTACATTTGAAAATAATTAATTTTTTTTATTTTTCTTTTAATGGAAATGTTTTTGAAAGTTTTATAAGCAAACAATCTCATCTATGACATTGTTTTGATAATTACTCGTAATAATTTTGTTTGTTTTATAGTTTTAAGTCAAGTAGGCTTAAGATTGTTTTAAAATTCAATCAAGTTCCTGCTTGACCTACTTTTTGGATTTTATAATCATAATTGGTGTACTATTAAATATAAATTTTCAATTGAAAAGAAATAATGTGGCATTTTTATCTCAAAATGGTAGGTACTATAATTTTATGAAGTATTTTCTCTCAGAATGTGTTTCGAGTGGTATTAAAAATTTTAGTTTTAGAAATTTCCATTTTAACTCTGGTTCAAACAAGAGAAAATATCAGTTTCCCTTAATATTTTGAGTAGGCTATTAAACCACATGGCCGTCCTTGCGTGTGTGCGGCGTGCAACACCGCATCTCGTATGCAAGAGAACGGTCCAGTGAAGAACAGTGGACACAAGGCCGTTCATTGCGTATTCGCTCGGAGTTTGTGTGTTTGCGAGCGCGTAATTGGTTCCAAGAGAGTGTGTGATTGGGTGCAGAATGCGCTAGGTGTCTTTTGATTGGTCGCTAACAGTTTTGTTTATGTTGCAGAGGTGAGTGGTGTGTCGCTGCGGTCCGTGCTGTAGGTGAGTCTGTGTACGTTAATTACTGGCCCAAGACACACAAGCGGCACAATACTTTGATATTGTCAACAGCGGTAATAGTCCGTGCTGCCCGCCGGCCACCGGTAAAATGCATCATTCTGCCTCTGTTCTCCCCGCTTTGTACTTCCCCCTCCACCCGTGCAACAATGCCCTCTCCCCCCACCACCGAATGCACTACCCTTTGAATGCTCCTTTCTCGATTACCCGCCGTGTTACGCATAACCTGTCAACGATGCATGCGCCGTTTTCTGTTTATGACACGGGATGTCAACTTCGAGTTTTTAACTTTGTTGTGCGTTGGCTTTGAAGAGTTTAAGGATGTTAGCGGCGATTTTGATATAGCTGGATAAAAAATCTATTTTAAATTTTTTAGCTTTTTAAAATTTATTTAATTTAAAATTTGTTGAATTAAATTGTTTAAAAATTAATTTAACGTTTCAAATTAAACATTTTAAAATTAAGGTTTAAAAATAAGCTAACTTTGTGTTTTAAAAAAATAGTGGTTTTAGTCTTTGCTGTCTTTTTCTCTCATTTATTCGTATTTTTCAAGAGTGTTAGTTATTTTTTTAGTTGACAGTTTTTTACTACCACATGTCATATACACATTTTTATTAACAGTACGTTTTTCGACCGGTAGTCAATTTCTGTATACTGTAATCGTAATAAAATTATTTATTTAATATTGAGGTATATTTATAATGAGTTAAGGCCACCTAAAGTTACTGGAATAGAACAGCTTCGGTTAATTGTTACCATAAACTCACCAAAACCACTCCGTTCTGAAAAAATATTTTTTCAGAAACCCTTTGTTAAGTTAGTATATTTTCGCCTTACGTTTCGGATCAATCTTTACTTTTGGTTATTTTTGAATTTTATTAAATCCACCACTGGACACTTCAATGCACTGAAGTGCATGCGATGAAGTGTAATCGATGGTTGTTATAAAAATATTTAGTTCTTTCTGTATGGCTTTTAGCTTTAAACTATGCTCTAAATCTAAAACATACTCTTACCATTCATGCCATCCCAGCAATCCTCCCTCGCAGTCAAACACTCTGACATAATCAATCGCGCATTGTTCTGCGCTCGCGTCTCCACACGAGCGTAATTATTTTACATTCGTTAGCGCTGAAAGGGGGAAGGGGCGACGTAATTTATCGGATGTTTTGAAAGGGAGGGATCCGAGCTCCCCTGAACACAACATCAGGGGGAGGGGGGGGGGGGGCACAAAATCAGGGGCGGCTCCCAAGTTTCCACCGTCCCGTAGACAATGACGCTAGTTTGATGGGCGGTTATGTTGCTATTAATACAGGCCGTATCTATTATACGGGTTTATGGCTCGATACCTTTACTGCCCCACGAGACAACAACTTGTTTACTGTCCGCTGTTGTTTGAATTTGTAACAGCCCTTTTCAGTGTTTATCGCTGTATTGTGAAGGCAATGTGTCCTGGATAGTTGTTGAAAGGAGGAAAGTTAATGTGTAGCCTATTATCATAGCGCAACAGAAAGAAAAACTAATTCATCGATGTACGTAAGGTTATTGTGTAATCCTAAAACAATTCAATTTGATAAGCGCGAATTTTAGGTGACCGTATTATGGAGTGTTAAAATTAAAATCACTCTATTTTTTCAATAGCGTATAGTAAACGCCCGTTTTATAAGGCTTATAATAAAAAAATAAAAAAATTTAACATTTCTCTCAACTTGTGTTTTTACTATTATGAAAATGGACTTAGCAGAAGCTCCTATGAAACCCTTCCGAATTTATAAAAACTTTTCCAACCACAACTATAAAGAAAACTAAAACCATAAGAAAATCCCTCCCTCTCTAGAAACTTAAAGGTCTAAGAATTGATTGTATTGCCACTCCTATTACTGTTTCCAAAGTTGGTGGCTATATCCCAAAATCGAAAAATAACAAAACGATTTTGCCCACCATCAATACCAATGTTTTCGCCGAAGAGTTTCTAGGTAACCGCTTCTTTATTTCGCCAAATTTTAGTTAGAACGTGTTTGTGGTTTATGTGACGACTTGTTTTGTCAAACGCCGCCATAACTAGCCTCTACGTTGGCCGCGTGGTAGTTACAGTTATAGTTACAGTTGTAGTTAACTGTCCAACTTTCCCGCATTCTTCCCCACCCGTCCACCTTATATGACTGCACGGTCGGGCTACCCTAATGTTATTACGTCTGGCCGGGAAACCGCCGAAAATAATCTGCCAGTTTTTTACGGTTTTTTCTCTCTTTGTTCCGTAATCGTTGTAATTTTATTTTATGCATTTATAATAGAAACTGTGATAAGTATCGCTCTGTTCAAATTGCATGATTTACTAAATGAGTATGAAACAGTGTATTTTATATTTTATATACAGTGTATTTCTATATATACAGTTTGAGCAATGAAACGGTGTGATTGTGAAAAATTCTACAATTATGTATTTTCATAAGGAGGATTGTTGTTTTAACTGTAAGTGCATGAATGAAAATTAATGTTTTACCTATAAAACGTTGTATTTTTTAATATGGCGTTTCTTTACGTTAGCGTTTTTGCTTTTGATGTATTACATGACAGTAAATTGAGATATCCCTTTCGCTATCCGCTAAACATATTTGACAGCTACTGACTTACATTTTTTGGTGCTGTATGAAGTGCAGAAACATACGGTACAGGATAATACGCCAGGAAGAAAAAATATGAAAAAGCGAATTTAAGAGTCTTCATCACCTTTGGCAAAATATCCATCGTACACTCTGATTTCCATTACAACTGTCCTAGTACAGTCAGGTGCGCCCAACTAGGGCGAGGGGTGAGGCGCGGGTACATTTCTAAAAACTTCGGACTGCGACGTCCCACACACGCACGCGCAGACTCGCTACAATGTGAGTTCGGCCAGTCCGATGCTGTTGCAGGGTTGTCCTGTCTACATTTGAAGAGCATTTTAAATTATTAATACTAGGCTATAACTTTTCCATTTCAATATATCCGATTAACATTTTAAAGCGATTACAATTAATTAATGGTTTTCAATTATTATATTAGCTATAGCGTTTGAACGGAACATCCGATTTAGATTAAATTTGGTTCAGGGGAGTAAGGCAGTATCTACTTGAATGAGTTCCCGAACCAGAATGATCAGACAATACAGAAACAAAACAAAATAAATAATTTTCAAACGATAGGACTAAAGTAATTATTTTCTTTAGAATAATCTGACGCAACGTATAGAGGCAACCCCCGCACACCAAAAACAATTAGTTGACACCCACTAACAAAGGACATATAATCAACCTCTTTTAATGTATGCTGAATTGCGTATAGGGCCTATATTGATAATTTTATTCGTAACGAAATTACGAAAGAGTTATACTCGTATACTGTACTTATCCTATACTATAATACGAGGAATATCTGAAGGGATGTGTGTTCCACGATCTCGAAATCAAGCTGTTAGACTTTTCTTAAAGTTTGCATTAAAGAGTGTTTTGGCCCAAAAATAAGTTTAGAAACAGCCTCAACCCCAGGAAAAATCGAATTTGGTCTAAAATTAAGTTTTAAAATTGTAATTTTTAACATTAGTCTTATGGGTTGCTATTTTGGTAACGAAATAACAAAGGAATGTAAACAAAAAGAAAGAAACATTAATGTTAAGCAGACTTTTTGAAACAGCTGTTAACTGTGAAGAGGTATAGTTGGTTGTTGATGGAAATTTAATTTCTTTTTTACCTTGACACTATAACAAAAGTGAATACAAACCAACGAGCAAGGCTCGGTTAACCTGGTACTAACTTGTAATACTTGACTTGAGTGAGTCGGTGGCGTAGTGGTTAGTGCGCCGGACTTCGGGACCATGGCAGCGATGTCGTGGGTTCGAATCCGCGTTCTGGCCAGTGACTTTTATCAGTACCTTTCACCTTGTACTGTAGCGGCTCACCCCCTTACTTTGTCTAATACGATCCACGCACAGACCAATAGTCTATGTGGACGGGGCAAAGTAAGGCAAAAAGAGGTCCGCCAACCTCTTAAAAAAAATAATAAAAAAAATAAAAATCAAAATCAATATATTTAATTAAATAGTCTAATTAAAATTACAATTTTGTTTACTAATTGCTTAGAACCATGAAGTCGTTTTTATTTATGTTTCTAGCCTCAGTGTTTGAAAGTCGAAACATCTAGCTGTGTTTTTCGGTGCTGCTTTTTTACAATAGTACGTTAAATTTGTACAGCATAATGGCTTCACTGGATTTTGCTTTTAAGTTTTTTTTTCTGTAAAGCAGTATAAAATAATTGTAATTTGAATGACATGTGCGTACCTCTTTTCTCTCAGACCATGGAAGGCTCTAATTAAATAGTGGTCAACGAGACTCTGGCCCAGAGTCTAAGAATAAAATACATAATTAAAGTAATTAAATATGATCAGCCGATCATAATAATTTTGAAAATTCAAACGCTAATGTCGGTGTTTTTATTAGAACAACTATGAAAAAATATTCCGGATGATGATGAAATCTGCTCGGATGAGATAATTTTTCCCTCCTAAAATTATAAATAGAACTGCCGATGAACGCCGTACCGAGCGTGGCCCCGAACGCTCGGGTTGGAAAGCCCCTCCCTTCTCCACCCCATCATCTAGCGCCCTAACTCACGCTCTCCCTATCTTCTCTATAAACTTTCTTCGCCTCGCTTGGTGGATTTGTCCGGTACGATGCTCGGTCCGATGTCTTGCTCGGCGAAATATTCGGAGTAAATTTTCGTCCCTTTACGATGTAATGTTCGGTACGATGCTTGGTCCGATATACGGTCCGATGGGAAGTCCGGTAGTGTGTCGCCGGCCTTATTAAAAGGACCTTCAGGTGGTATCAGGCGGAACCGTATTCCGCGTAAGCCCGGTGTTACAGTATTTGTTAAAACACTGTCATTAGAAAAATTGATGAACGGTTTAGGCTATTAGTTTGAAAGATTAAAATTTGAATCTCATCTGTGAGGAGTTGAAAATAAACTTATACATTACTAGTTTTCTGTATTATGTACTGTAAAAACCAGTATAGTGCAAATAATGTACTGCTCGTCTTGAGTACATAAAAAACTATCGCCAATGAACTATAGTGCTGTATAAACACACGTGTTCTAAAATTGAAATTGTACGAGTAATTTAGATGGATAAAGAAGTATTCAAATAAATACAAGGATTGTGTCCCCCAACATCACTGAGTGATTTATAATGCGATAATGTTTGTGTGTGTGTGTGCTTGTGTTAGTGAGAAAGACGACGTTTGCGAAAAGGCTAGTAGCGCCTCGAACGGACAAATTCGCAGACCCCGTTTTTGCTCAAAACATGCGTTCGTAGTCCCCTGTTTCGGACGACATTTTTTAACCGATTTGACTGAAAGTGGTCTTAAACTGTTCAGAAAGAGTGCCTGCGTGGTTCTTGTACCTCGATAGTTCGATAATGTTTCTTAAAAGTATTTAAAAAAAATGTTGAATATCTAGTAATTTTCTCCTTTTTTAACTGTATTTTTAAGTACTACCGAGTAGGTTTTTTTATTATTATGAGGTACAAGAACCACGCAGGCACTCTTTCTGACCAGTTTGAGACCAATTCCAATAAAATCGGTTCATAAATGTCGTCCGAAACAGGGGACTACGAACGCATGTTTTTTACTTTTTCGCAGGGGTGATGAAGACTCTTAAGAAAACTTTAAAGATAGAGGATCTAAATTTTTTCAGTGTGTTTGCGTCCTTGGTTTTGCACACATTTTGGACTCGGATCCATGCCTTTCAATACAATTTCCAACGAAATGATGTTTATTTTCAACTTATTTAGTTCCGGTTACATTTTATTGATAATGTTCTGGGTCATATTTCCTTGAGGACTTAGCCCTAAATAAGAAGTCAGGTTCCAAACCTAGTGCATGGGATGTCTTGTGATAATATCACCATCTACTGTTAATTAAAAATCCAAAAACTCTTCTTGAATAAAACTAAATTAAAAAATGACATTTTCATGTTACTTAGTAATTCCAAATATTTTACTTAAAATCAAAACTATATAATCCCTTTTTGCAAATATGTTTTGATTTGTGATAAAATACTCCAATGTCTATTACTGTACAAATAAAGAATTTTAATTTAGATTTTTCGCGATCTTACCAGTTTTTTTTTTTCTGTTACACTTTTATAATTATTTTATAAAAACTAGAAAACTTCAGTTTAAAATCGAGAGAACAGGTGGTTTTAGACAGTTATAACTGAAATTAGAAATTTTATTTAAAAATTATAAAACCACAGAAGACGAGATTCGTCTTTCTACTTTTAGAATAAGCTAAGAGCCAATCTCTATCTTAATTAGTTAATTTTTAAACACGATTCTCGTAAACCTCTGCAGATATCAAACTCGCCCAGCGCTATAGGCCTACGGCCGCGAGGAGGCATTCGGTAACGTGTGAGTAGGAGACCGGGCTGTGGTAGAGCGGAGCCTTAGGCTACTTACATTTTATGAGAGCAGTAATAATCGTTAAGTTTTCTAAGTGATTAAGCATTACTTATAATAGGCCTACAACTATAGCCTAATCATGTGTTGATATGAGCTAAACATTTTAAACCTTGCCCTCTGTTTAACGTTGAATTTTCACAGGAAATGTTTTTGTGGCAAAAAAGGAGATTTTATTGATAGATTGATTGATTGATTAGGCATTAATTTTGAGTACACTGTAATCAAAATACAAAAGTTTTATCGTAGTATTTGTTGCATATACCACCCGATGACAACATCATACCACCGTATACTCTTCCCAGCACTCGAGACGCTTTATACTCGCAATACCTTCGGTTACAAATTTCTCTGGGTTCCCACAAGGCTGCAAGTAGTAGAAGTCGCTCGTTAAATCCCAATGAAATTATCCGGTTGACTTGACCTTTGGCGGCGTCGGCGCCGTATGACGGAGATAATCTTGAGTCGTGTGAGGAGCGTCGTACCGTTAATGGAACTGGGGGCAATCGAAAAAAAAAACTTAATAAAAACTGTAAGATGCGAATCTTGTTTAAGGTACGGCTACACATAGCAGGAAAGGATACGGAAAGGAAACGGAAAGGACACGGACAAAATTCTGATGGGGTGGCTACACATATCGGGACACGGACAGGACATTTCTGAGTCGGAAGGCTGCGCGCGCAGCCGTCAGACGTCGGAAGGTTGCGCGCGCAGCCGTCCGACACGACACGGCTCATCCCGCCGGCCGCCACACTCACTACACTGAGCTACCGTTATCATTTTCTGATAGTGTCGGAAGGGGTGGCTACACATACCAGGACGGGACACGGACAGGACAAGACAGTGGCGGATGAATGCTCGTTTGGCGATCCATCCGACACGACAAATGTCCTGTCCGTGTCCTTTCCGTGTCCTTTCCTGCTATGTGTAGCCGCTCCCATTTGATAACACAGGGAGCATTCATCAGAAACTGTCCTGTCCGTGTCCTTTCCGTGTCCTTTCCTGCTATGTGTAGCCGCACCTTTAGTGTCCTTGAAAAACGATCTAACTCCCCTATCCATCAGTGGCTATATGGACATAAATGTCTTTGTCTCCTATAACTTAATGGTTATTAATGAAGTTAAGAAATGTATTTTTTACGTTTACATAAAAGGTCTGTTTCTAACTAAAAATTTTATTTTAAATATCAACACCCTTTAAATGCTTCGTTTATAGTTTTTAACTTTTAAATCATTACTTTTATGTCTTAACTAAATCATTGTTAATGCTGCTACTATAAAACTGAAAATTCATTCATTGGTCTAAAGTAATATATTTTTATGAATTCCGATTGACTAATCTGTATCTTAAACTACAAAAGTGCATCCTTTAATCATAGTATGAATAATTGACTCGTTCTTAAAAGTGAAAAATTCTATAGAATCGGTATAACTAAGTAAACTAAAGATGGAACCCTGGTCGAAATTCGGTCTAAATTTCAGTTGATCCACATTTTAAAAATCAAACATCTGTTATCCTAGTTTTTCTAGCACTTTTTACTACAACAGTTGCCCAATGATTCAATCAATCATATTCTTCTTCCATAATATAAGCCTAACATTGGAACTTTCAAAGATTCTAGGGTAGGCCTATAGCCCTGGAGTCTGATTTAAATTAGAATTGGATTCTGCTCATCTTTCTAATGGTATGCACACGAATTGAGGAAAAAAGAGCAACGAAACATGCTTGTCTATTTATCTAAAAAAGATAAAAAAAAAACAACAAAAAGATCACGATAATATTGTTAAAAAATTTACGAAACTGAAACAAACAACAAATTAAATGATATTAACATATTTTCCCTTAAACTTTCATTTGTTATTTATTGAAATAAATTGAAACACTTTTTTTGATTTTTGGCACATTTTATTTGTTTAATACTAGACGTTTCACCTGCATTTTTTCCGGTTTCATACTTTATATCATTTCACTTATAATATCAACTAAGTTGCAAACGACTAAAAAACTATAACTTGGCATAATTCGAAATGTCTTACAGTACGATACTTATTAATTTTATTGCTTCGCCTACTCTCTTACAACACAAGTAGTAACCTGACTAGCTCTCCACACAATCATAAGGGAAAAGTCACTTTAAAAAGTCTCAAAACTAGTTTATAAGTTGAGTAGCTGAGCTGTCGACGGGACTGGAATTGCTGCAATTTTTATTGTTCCTGCCGTAGTAAAAAGTTTCTACAGTTTAATACACAAGAAACGTGAGTTATATTGCCTTAGTTACGAGTTGTTATAAACTAGAATGGATTTTAAAGATATCCACTTTACTAGAATATTTCTAACTGAATTGTAATGCATTTCTTAATAATATATTACATTCGTACAAGTATTGTAATATTTCCCCAAAGTATGGGCGATCTAAAAGTTGCTGCGCTATCATTACATGAATGCAAATTTTAATTGTGTGAAATTTTACTTTTTACATGTTTATGCAAGGCTGGCGGGTAATTTAAGAAAATTTATATTTAGTTTAACTATGAAGTTAATTAAATAACTAATTAACTCTGTTGGTTTTACCAAAATTGTTTAAGACCAGACAGCATTTAATTTAATCATAATTAATTAAATTATTATGATTATTTTACGTTCGGGAAAACGGAATCGTAGTGTTTGTTGTTTTTTGTTTAGGGCGAATTTTACTGATCCCATGTAGACTTGTTAATTTTCAAAAATATGTGTTGACGTTGTTTATCAAGAGGTGAAAAGTTGAAAGTCAAATGAATAAAAATATTAAAATACACCCCGTCGCAGCAGACCTGCGTACTCAGCGAATTTCCTAATTAGTAATATTAAATTTGACCAGACAAACCTGTAAACCAAATGTCATCACATGCTCATAAATAGAAAAAAAGTCTAGTCTCCTTATGATAAATAGAAGAGTATTCAGGTATGCTGCCATGGGGAACACTAAAAGTAGTTTATTAGCATAAAATCAATTTATTTCGACCATATAAAGCCATATACGAAGTTTCGTTAATGACTGTCCATTGCTAAAGAAGTTTGCCCATTCTACATATGATTAACATGGGAAAAGAGTATGCAGGTTTGCTGCCATGAAAAGTATAAAAACCAATATTTTTTACCTTAAATGGATGAATCTCAACTAAATGATGCTAAATATCAAGTTTAATCCAAAAATATTGGTTAATAAGTGAAATATTAACACATCCTTATTCTCCATAAGATTAACATTGGAGCTTCAAAATACAATGTACTGTCTTTAGACTTTTTAATATCTCGGTAACCAATGAAGATAGAGCAAAGCTTCAAAATACTAAATTGTGTGTTTTTTGAGCTAAATCCAATGGTCAAAACAAAAATTAAAAAATTTTAAAAATTACATATGAAAAATGCAAAAACCCCATTTTTGGGGTACAAACCAGCGGAGCACATAACATAATAGAGAAGAAAGGCGCTTGAACGCTGTGCACCCGAAGTGGGGCAGAATCCGCCATGTTGGCCCGTCAAACGGGCTGAGGTCTCGGCCGCGGCAGTTCAGTCCGCAGTAAAACACACCAGCAAATATACTGTCATTAAAAATAGTAATACTGCAGTAACATTGTTGAAATTTTGCATTTACATACTGTGGACCCTTAGGATAACGCTAGTAAACATTAATTTTTTTAACACATACATAAACTTAGTAATAAATATTTTAATGTGGAATTATAATTTAAATGTTTCAAACAAACATTAAAAAGTTGTCCTGCGGGAAAGTTTTTTATTTTTTGGTCAGAGATTTTTTGTCAGCGGGAAAGTTGTTCATAAATGACCTGATTTAATTTTTTATTTTGCCTTTTTATTGTACTATGTATGGTTTTCTCAAAAATGCAGGTTTAAGAGCAGCAAACGCCACCGCGCCGCTCAGTCGGTTGACGCGAGCCGCGCCGGCCGCTGCCTTATCACTATGCAGTATTTTTCGTTGCTTACAATGTTACTAGCAGGCTATATGTTTTATTTAAAAATCTTCTCATTGGAATTACTAATATATATTATCATTTAGGAATAAGAAAAAACCGTACTGAAGTAAAAAGGGTTTTATTTAGGAATCAACTTCACCTTTACGTCTAGTAGCGCAGTCGGCTATGTTAACCATATAGGCTACGTGCAGGGCCGCATTTAGCCAAACGGCGCCCCTAGGCACATAAAACAGTTGCGCCCTCCCTGCCACAATACCGGCCACGAAATATAAATAAAGTGACGATTATTTTTTTTTTCCTATACGAGTAGTTTCAAAATGATGGCAACTTAAAATCCAAATATTTCAAAAACGGTAAATTGTATCAACATTTTACAAGAGACAATAGAGTTGACAGATTTATTAAATCAACTAACGATACCAAGATTCTACAGAACAACAAATTGTAACGGAGTTTTGCACTACGGCAGCACGGCTCGGACGGGCGTCATGGCACTGCCCGCCGTTTTTTATTTAGCGGTTACGTGTGTACTCGCACATATTCTGTGGTCCTAGCGGACACCCGGCGTTCCGGCCATCCGCACTTTTCGTCAATAAAAGAGATCAGTCGTTTTAACAACTTAATTTACTATTGCGAGCTGGGTAGAACGACAAAAAACGCACCGCCCGTCTCGGAGAGCAGTCACGGTTGGTACGGTATCTCGGAAATGTCGCCTTAGATTCCTTCCGAACCTTTTGCAAAACTGCGGTAGGTGCGAACCGACCGGGAGTGTCCGTTGCGTGCCGTATCGCCCTAGTTCCCGCACTCTTGTGAGTTTCAAAAAAATTAAAATTGAGTTTTTTATACAGAAAAATCAGAATAGCTCCGTTACTTTTGTTAAATCCTTATCTTGGTACCGTATCATTGGTTGTATAATTTATTTTGTTAAGATTTTTGTCTCCTGTAAGACATTGTTCAACTTTACCGGGTTTGAAATATCTGAGTTATTATTATTTTTTTTTATTGGTGATCATTTTTTTAATATTTGGAAAACTTCCCCCTGAAAATGAACATTGGTGTGATAAAATTTAATGTCAAATATTGAATTAGTATAGTGATCCGTTACGGATATAAAAATTAAGTGTAAAAAACAAAGTGGCGGATAGAGGCTAAACAGAGCCGAAATCAAAAAAATGTACTACTCATTTTAGATTTTTACTTTTATATGTGAAATACAAATATGCATAGTCAGTGACGGGGTTTAATGACATAGTGTAAACACAAATATATATTGTGATATTTTAAATAAATCAAATCCTCTAAAATGTATAGTATAATATGACTACTTCGCAGTAAAATTGGCATATAACCTGTCACTGTTATTTCACTTCTTCGATCTTCTTCACTTCTTAAAAAATTCAATATTGAAGTGAAACATTGACAATACCATTGTATTGAAAGAAAAATGTATGTAACCGCGGGTTTTAAATAAATAATAACTGTTGGTACGGTCAAAGCTTTATTTGGATTATGTAAATAAATCAAGGATGGAGTAGACCTACAATTTGTTTCGTTTGGCCGCCGCCGCGCCGCAAAGCAACACAGAAAGGTCTGCACGAGATTTACCGTTGCCGCGTTGCGTTGCCCTATTTCGCAGGCGTTTCTATGAATAGCAAATTTCCCCTTTTTAACCCCTCAAAATTTTGCGCCCCCTAAAATTCTGCGCCCTAGGCCTGGGCCTAGTGGGCCTAGCGGGAAATGCGGTACTGGCTACGTGTTTGCTTTTAGGCAAAACATGGTATTTTATTCCCCTTTTTCGGACTCCATTTTCAACCGATTTTCTTTAAACTTGGCATTCGTTAAGTTGAACTTATATTAGGTCTCTCGTACCTTTAAAGATTGAAAATGTTAAAATATTACCCTCATCAGCAACGTTGCAAGGTATCTCAATTTTCCTTAATATTAAGATTTTTCTACTAATACCATTTATTTTTACCGCTATAAGGAACTATCTAGCTTTAATTTACAAGAAAACATATTTTTACCAATAAATATTAAAAAAAACAACGCCATAACAGGCGAATGTTAAGGCATGTTTTCCGTGATTTTACAAGGGCGAAGACGACTCATAAAATTCGTTTATAAAATTAAATACGTAATTTTGGTTGGATAAGTCGATCCATTTTTTTTTTTACCAATCAACATTTACTGCCCAAAAAAGCACAGTTTTGTTCAGGTGTTGTCTAACCTTTGACTTAAGAAGATTTTCATTACTTAACTTACAATGATGTTTTATTCTTACATAAAAATACTTATTTGCTACTAAATTTATTAAACCTCGTTGAAATAGCACCTTTTGTTAAAGTTTTGATAAAGTTTACAACAAAGTTTTGTTAACGCCTCGTGTGGTAGCGTAGTCAGCGCGGCGGTGTGGCGAAGACGCTCGGGATAGGGCCGAGCCGCCATCTTGGTCCGCTTAGTCCCGCCGCCACGACTGCCCCACTGCCGCGCTCCGTGTAGCTGCTCTATTATGTTATGTGCTCGCTGGTACAAACCCCCCAAAACTCCCCCTTCCGTTAGGTCGATATGTCTGGTTTACGAACTCATCCGAATAAACGTAGGATTACACATCTCTACCAAATTTGGTGTCGATCGGACCATTTTTACGAGAGTTATCGTGTCTAGTGACACATACATATACATACATATATATATATATATGTACATATATACATATATATATATACATATATATATATATATATATATATATATATATATATGTATGTATAAATTTTAATGACTATTATTTTTGGTCTCTGGGCACCTAAAAACAAAAAAGTAACATGGTCCCAGGCTTAGGTCTTACCATGAGACCTACGGTAATAGCTTATTCCCTATGGGAAATTCGCTAAAAAGAATTTCAAATGTAGCTTAATCTAAGATACATATGAAAACATAGTTTGTCTGCTTCTAGATACCAGAAAAATTCTTTGTTTAAAGTTCAGTGTTGGTGATGGTGAGTTTATGTTATTGTTTACTAATTTATAGCGGACATTTGATTAGAAAAACAATTTCACGACGTTTCGAGATCAGTAGTCTCATCCCGACTTCATGTGGAAGAAATATGTAGAACATAACATTGTTAGTAGGCCTATTTCTTCCACCTGAAGAATGGATGAGATTTCAGATCTCGAAACGTCGTGAACTTTTATTAATCAGTGATGGGAAAATATTCGCAATAATTTACTAAACAATAGCATAGGCTACATGAAAAAGTAAAAGAATAACCCATATTCGGACTAAATTGCTTCCCTAGTAAAATTTCCTAGAAAAACTTTCACAGCAGTAGGCCTAATAGTGCAAGTGTCGTTTATACTAATAAATTTCATCGATCCGTTATAAAAAAATTGTTGTTTTATTTATTCACATTTATATGAACTCACTAATCCATTGTTTTCTATCAATATCTATCTACACTTATTTAATACGCTAAGGCGTTTTTTTTGTCTTGAGAACTCCTCTTACAATTTTCAACCGATTTTCAAGTTTTTGTTGTCGTTGGATAGGGCTTGGTCTGTAGTTGTTTCCGCCAAAAATTGATGGGAATCGGACTGAAAATAAAGACGCTATCCAACATTGAAATCTCAAAATTTCCCATTTAAAATAACATTGGGGACTGAATAAAGCATTTGAAACATCTGTTAATAATCAGCTGTAAATACGTTTAGTTATTGGCGATTAAAGATATTCACATTATTGGTTTGGTCGGATGTCATTGATTTAGAGCTAAAGTAACATTTGTACTGCATTTAAATAAATTGCTCGATTTCGAGCAACACGTTTACTAGTTCTACGTAAAAAACGTATTATTTGTAGTTTTTTTAAAGAAGTTTTGATTGTAATGAGCTAAAAATAAAGTTCTTCTTCAAGGTTTGTCTATTAAAACAATTTATTTTTCAGCATGACACCTAATAATTTATTTAAAAAAATCAATTTTATTCCCCCAATCTGCAGACTCGTATAGAGGCCAGTGGGCGCTCTCGAGTTTAGAACGGCGCGCCTAACTAGCCATTAGCCGCTAACAAGCCGTCACATGCTAATGCTCGACCTCGCCACTACTTATATCGGTCGATACCGGGGACTTAACGATCCACCCTCACACCGGACCGCATCATTTGGTCCTCGTTATCGTTGCGATTCGTGGGATTTCGTCTGGTCACTCATGCGAGGGGGGTTATTTAAACGAGATGATTTGGGTGTATATGTACCGATCAGCTAAGACCCCAAAAACGGGACGAATTTTAGTTGTAGGGAAGAAAAATTCATGTTCTCTGCATGCGATTGACTGGAAAAAATATACTCCAGACCTGATTTTTAAACTTACATTTTACTGGGTCTTAAGATTTAGGATTTAAACAACATTTTAGGTGTTTGAACTAAGAAAAAGCCAAATAATTCCATAACAAATTATAATTATTTTGCATAGGCTACTTACTTTTCCATGTGCAAAGAGACTTAAAATCTTTTCATATTTTTCCTGCCAGTTTTTTGCAACCGGGGGTTTTAACTTTCATTCAATATGTAAGCTTATTCCTGAATACTGGATTCATAAATAATTCAATTAGCAAGTAGATGATCTGGAGTCTCGTTTGTTCCACAATCCCATGACACCAACGCCAAGACTACACTGAAACTAGTCTAATCGGAACCGAAAACTTACAAATTATCAAATGCATCTCACAGCGTTCATTCCATTAACGGGCGCACATAAACAGCCCGATGGATGAAAAGTAGGACGGCGGCGCACAGTAAAGTGGAGCGGCGTTAATTTCCAGATGCATTTCCTAATTGAAGCGCCCGGCTGGCGTTTACTCCGGGTATAAAAAGACATTTAAAGGACACTTTCATTAGGCGTATCGGAACACACGAGTGGAGCGGAGAGCCCTAGTCGGCACTGAGAGTTGTGTTGTTGTGTTGTGCAAAACTGAGTACACAAAGTGGACTTGGACATAATTACTCACAATCTGAGGCTTTTGAATACGTGATCGGTTTACAATTTAAATGCTCATACACAATTTCTTATCTTGTAACATGTAAGAAATCACACAACAAACCCTTGGTTTGGGAATAAATAACTGAACAAAAATTAAGTGTGCAAAAATTAACCACAAACTGAGATCTTGAAATACATAACCGTTGTACAAAGACTGGACTCGAAAATAATTAGCCACAATCCTGAGGTCTTGGAATCAAATTGTCGAGGAGGACGCTCCCTCCCCACACATCATCCCCGGTACATAACACGTGACTGAAATGAAAATGTTTCTTGCCAGTTTTTCTCACTCCTCTCTTTCTGGTGTAATCGTTGTTTTGCTTTATCGTTCCAAGCTTACTTGTTACTTGACACTGTTACTAGTATGTTTTATTATTGTATTTCAACTATATTACTAGATTTGATTTTTACGTATTTATACATACTAGAGGTTGCTTACTGGCCAAAACTCGCCCAAAATTTAAGTTAGCCTAGACCGTCGGGAGCCCATTAGTTAAAAAAATACTATAACAATTCAATCAATCGCCATAACATTAACATTGAGACTTTGAAAGCCTGCCTAAAGTGCACACAAGCTTAGAATAAAAAGAGGAAAAGAATTATGCTTGGGTATTATTTTTCATAATGCTCTTTTATAGATGAATTCATGTTTAACATTTTTGCTATTGCCAATTTGTAACTGTTAATGTTAACTGTGTTTACGTGAAATAACATGTTAGTAGGTCTATACTCTGGGCAACAAAATGGCTCAAGTGACAGAAGTGACCAATAAAAAAATAAACAATACCTTATACCTTTATACCTTATATATCAACAGTTTTGTATTATATGTCTGTCGAAAGTTTAATCATAAACAAAATCTATCCTTGGTATTGTTTAATTTAGTTTAAAATTAGCAGAGTTACTCCTCTTGTTATTTGGCTCTATTTATTGCCTTTTAGACCAGGTCGAATTTTAATATTAACAAGACTGCAGTTGAGAGGCTGAACCATCACTATGAAAAGCAAATTCCACTGTTACATAGACCAAATATAATAAGATGCATTTAATTTATTTCACCGCTGTAACATCCAGGGACCCCGATCCAGGGCATTGTTTACATTCCGCATAAACCGTCCCGCTTCGGTTCCGTTTGGCTCGGATAATAATGCAGATTTATATTGTACAAGATGTATTTTTGCGGGATGATTTATGTTTAGCATTATTTTGCATTAGTTGCGTCAGCTGGCGGGAAACTGGCGAGGGTCCAAGTGTCGCGTCGCGGCGTGGAGCTCTATGGTCGTAGTCCGGGTTGGACTTTTATTACATTTGAATATAAACACTAAATCATTTCAAATACTTTTGGGCCATAGTAATTTTTATGTTGTAATGGACAAGGTTTTAGAGATTTTCAAAACTGTTTATAAATTAAACATGATAATTTAATTTCCATACTTATCCAACGTGTATCAAATTATTTTCTCGTTTTACCGTAAAAAATATTTAACAATGGATATAAAATTTGCTGTAAATCAAATAAATGTTTGACATATAATATAAAACACTCTGTATAGCAAAACTATAGTATTATCCCCAAGCAATGTACAAAATTGTCATCACAAAATTGTTATCAATGAAATGCCCGTAAACAAACTGTCAAAATATAATGATACAATAAAACACATGGGGTTTATAGAAACGGAAATAAGTTAAATTATTCAAATATATCGAGACGTTTATCCTCAAATCTTACTACAACTAAAATTATTCTTGATTCTGATATTTTAAAGGTGGATTTTTGTCAGCATCACGCAATGCACAAGATCGTCAACGATGACATGGCCGTGTCTGTAAAGTGGCGACCCCGGGCCCAAGAGCAATAATAACTCGAAACTAAGGCAATATAACTCGTATAACTCGGTGTTTTAAACAGTTGCAACTCGTCATGACATCGCAGGGACAATAAAAATGCAGCCGTCTTGGCAGCCCGGCTCGCAACTTATGAACTAGTTTCCAGTCACTTCTAAGTGACTTTTGTCTTTTGATTGTGTACTGAGACGTTAGCGGTTGGAGTTATTTGAAAAGTATAGGTTGGTACGAGAATCGCACAACACACGGTCATAATAGTACGAGCCCAAAGGTTTTTTGTATGTTCGTTTAACACTGATATTGTTTTAATAAAAAGGTAATTAGAATAGTAGTTAATAGTGGTAATTATAGTTTAATATTTAAATAATTCGAGTTAAGTAAAAAGTATTACGGTAAGACTTTGGTTTCCTTTTTATAATCTGGTATAAAGTGCAAATACTCAAATTATTTAAAGATTAAATCATTCCCCGTTAAATTTTCCATCTAAATTAGCTTCAAGTTTCGATTTGATTATACTGCATTATATGTACAACATTTATGATTTTTAGCTTAATTTATTAAATCAATAAGAGTTTTCGACTCATTTACCTGTTAGACTGACATTATAGTCGTCCTTTACTGACTTGAGAGTATCATATTTGACAGTTTGGAATGAGGTCAAGATACACAACTTAACTAAAATTTTTCGCCAGTTATCAATTTTTAGTCCAATTTCTGTTACGTATTTTGAGTCTAATTGTCTATTGTATGTCATTAATACTCCCGTCGCAGCAGACCTGCGTACTCAGCGAATTTCCAATGGAATTTCAGATTATTTACTTTCCCCATAAAAACACCATAGGATCGAGTATGTAGGTTTGCTGCCATGGGGTGTTGTTAGAAAATCTAAGTTAATTAATAATTGGTGAATGTAAACACAAAATTGTATCAAGCTCTGGCAATTTTTTATTTTCCCCATAAACCCCATGGGGGTGAGTATGTAGGTTTGCCGCCATATGGGTTTCGTAAGCAATTATAAGTTAAGCTCTATCTAGATAATGTACATACAAAATTTGATTAAGTTATGTCAATAAATGAGCAAGATATAGGGTTTTCTTGATTTCCCATAAGAATAACATGGAAAACACATTTTTGGATTTTCCCCGTAACCAGTTATGCTATGATAAAAATTCAAAATACCAAGTTGTTTGTTTTTTTAAGCTCTTTTAAATGGTTTCAGTTAAAATTGATGAATTTTAAAAATTAAGGTCCGAAAATTCCAAAAACCCATTTTTGACCACTTTGAAACCCCATAAAACCCCGTTCCCATGGTCCGATCGGTCCCGGGCTTAGGTCTTACCGTGACTACTACCGTAATAGCGTATTCCCTATAGGGAAATTCGCTAAAAATTAACATTTAGACTTTTATACACCGTACACCAACTATTTGAAGTCATTAAATTGTGTGCAGCCATAGACACAACACAACAACACAACTCTCAGTGCTCTCCGCTCCACTCGTGTGTTCCGATACGCCTAATGAAAGTGCCCTTTAAATGTCTTTTTATACCCGGAGTAAACGCCAGCCGGGCGCTTCAATTAGGAAATGCATCTGGAAATTAACGCCGCTCCACTTTACTATGCGCCACCGCCGTCCTACTTTTCATCCATTGGGCTGTTTATGCGCGCGGACTGTAAGATATATTTATATTTTAAATTAAGTTTGACTGTGTTTTATCATAATGAAAATTTTATTCTACCATAATTCGTGATATTTTCGTGATTGGGTTTTGTGTAATGGAGGGGACAAATTATGAAAATCTCTCAAGAAAACATTTTATAGAACTGCTGATGAAAGTAATTGATAGAATTTCTGCATACTTAATTTAATTTATACTTGTGGTGTTTAATTACTTTTTTCTTATTATGAATTCAATTGACTTTTAGCCAACTTCAGTGTGATTTAACTATATCAAGTTTCACGAAAATAGTTTTGATGGAAATTTAACAGCCGTGACCCCCCTCACCCCCTTTCATGCTGCAATGCTGTCATTTTACCATGGGTAATGTAGAATGAAAATAAGTTTCTGAATGGATTTGGTATAACAATGTAACAACTCTCATCTTACTGTTCGTGAACCTTACTATATAGGGTACTTAGACTGGGACGGTGGCGACGTCCTGTAATCCAGCCACTTGGAGGTCACGAATTGTGGATAGTTATAAGCGATGGCTTGTGGATGCGATATTCCCCCTTCGATATTTCCCTTGACTTCCCGTGTTAAGTTCATCCAAAAAGACCATCCTCATAATTAGTCCAATTCGTATATTTGAGGTCAAAATTGTGTTTCGGATCCCACGTTGAATTGTAGGTCCCTAGATACCATTGGCTGTTGGGCTATGAATTAACAGTCCTATCTATGGAGAATGTCGGCCTTAGTTAGGAAAAAGACTCTAAGATCCACAATCACCCAACACTCATCTCTCATTTATACTTGGCTTTAAACTACCTGTTGAGTTGGATTCTTCATCTTGATGAATTTTATTTTTGGCAAATGCATTTTGGTTTTGAACAGGATAAACGCATTTCTACTGCTGTATAGTTATCAGATCAAAATTAAGTAAAGCACCCTCACCCTCTAATTAACAATATCTGCTATTTTAACCAATCATCATAGTAGAGGCCAGTGGGCGCTCTCGAGTTTAGAACGGCGCGCCTAACTAGCCATTAGCCGCTAACAAGCCGTCACATGCTAATGCTCCACCTCGCCACTACTTATATCGGTTGATACCGGGGACTTAACGATCTACCCTCACACCGACACGTCCGTCCCTCAGTAGAGGCCAGTGGGCGCTCTCGAGTTTATAACGGGGCGCCTAACTAGCCATTAGCCGCTAACAAGCCGTCACATGCTAATGCTCCACCTCGCCACTACTTATATCGGTCGATACCGGGGACTTAACGATCTACCCTCACACCGACACGTCCGTCCCTCAGTAGAGGCCAGTGGGCGCTCTCGAGTTTATAACGGGGCGCCTAACTAGCCATTAGCCGCTAACAAGCCGTCACATGCTAATGCTCCACCTCGCCACTACTTATATCGGTCGATACCGGGGACTTAACGATCCACCCTCACACCGGACCGCATCATTTGGGCCTCGTTATCGTTGCGATTCAACGGAGATCGATTTAGGATCCAGATTCACCAATTTTATAGTTCTAATTTTAATGGTAGACTTTCGCTTGTTAAATTCGCCTAGTTAGCCGTGTTTTTGTGAGATGTTAATGTAATTTCGAAAAAAAATTAGATTAGGTCTTTAAACAATTTATAGTGATTATTTACCGCATGGTACCATAAGTCTTGGTTTGCATTTTCTTGTAAAACAAGTAACGTTTTATGCTCAAGGGTTGCCTGAATAATTAGGTTGTTGGACTGTACGCTACGTTTAAAACATCAATATCTTAAGTCAACCTTAGGTTTAAAATAGCACATGCAAAGTTTCCTTTACAAGGAATATCCATGCTGTTTGGACACATGGATTATTTAGTAGACTGTTACAGTACTTTTAAAAGTGGTACTTAGTTTTTCTGATTCTATACCAATTTTTTCCAAGTACAGAATGGTTGCGGACCTCAGCATTAGTTTTCATTATTATTTTTTTTTTACTTCAAATCCTATTTTTGATTCATTAACTCGTAAGTTACCCTCCGAAAACATGAGACGTTTCCATTACAAAGTAATTGTTTTATACCACCCTTGCAGGTTTTACAAGGAAATGTTTTACAACGCAAAGAAAAATTACGCAAATACAATTGTGTAATAATTAGTCACAATCTGGGGGACTGAGTCTTGAAATCAAATTCGCAAGAGTGAGGCGGTCGTGTCGAGAATACGAATATTTAATATTGTTTTCTAACGCCCTCTTCACAACCACACCTCTTTGTTCTTTTTGTATTTTACTTTTTTCAATTCTCTATTATTATGGGAACGTTACCCATGTATCATAAGTTGTTTGCTTACAAAATGAAACCAGTGACAATGTAACATCATGAAAACAATCTTGTCTAATAAATCATTGATTGTTTCGAGCCATCTTAAACTTTCTTTTAACATTTTATAGATAGGATAACAGTTAATTTTCAACGTCTAACAAGTTTTGAATCGTTCTTTTTCGTTGTTTAACCCCACGTAAGTTTAGGTAAAATATTTGTAAAACATGTGATGGCATTTTCTTACGTTACTGAACCTATACCTAACTAAGAATAATGGGTACAGTATTTTTAAATATTACATAATAACTTTTAATTTTTTTAAACCGATTTTGCTCAACCCGTTGTATAATATGGGTATTGTAGGAATTAGTGCATCTTGTCTCTAAAAAAATAATGGCATAAATGAAATGTAGGGATGGAAATTGATAATGATTAGGCATATCTTACAAAATCATGGTAAACACGATTCCTCTTAAATTGATCTTACAGTCTTGAAATTTTTCTTTGTAGAAGCGATATTATTGTGTTTATCACCCGGGTTAGTTTTACAATTCGGTGACACGACCAACAACAATGCCAAGACCGGGTGATATGACAGCCGTTCTGTAGCTCTTTGGTCACTATTCGGCTGAACATTGTAAACGCATCAGGGCCTCTCATCCATATCCATTAGGCGCCGCGGCGGACAAAATGTTGTTTTGGCTCCCCCCCCCCCGACGACCACCCCCCCCCGCACTCGGCATCGAGCCTGGCCGCAACTGTTAACGCTGCAGACGATGTCTGATCAACATGAGAGAACTATTTAAAGGGAAATTTATACAGGGTCAGGAGACATACAAGTTGTTTTAACTTCACTATCGCATTTTTTCTTTGCATCTCTCCTAGCTTCCCTCTCCGCAACATGAGTTTCATGACTGACTACAACTGTGTTTTGACTTAAGTTTGTATCTGCTATCTGGTTTTCAGGAAAAAATACCTTTTGTTAAGATTTTATCTAACACTAATGCTGAAATAAATAAAATATCAATGGATAAGGTAACTTGGAATTACATAATCACATTCTTACAGTGTAATGAAAAATTAGCATTATTTTATTGTTTAGTAAATTACAATTTCACGTCGTTTCGGGATATAGAATCTGATCCCATCTTCAGGTGGACGAAATACCTATAAACAAACTTTGTTATGCTCTAGTTACTTCTTCCACCTGAAGACGGGATCAGATTCCAGATCCCGAAACGTCGTGAATTTATTTTACTAATAAGTGATGGAAAATATCCGAAACTAGCTAACAGCCCGTCAAAAATGACGGGTAATTTTTATTATGATTATTTTAAGAATGTTCGAATGGTCAAAAATTTTATGAAAACCCTGACGACATAATATTAAAACTCAAATCTTTTCATTATTTAGCAATGTGAAAAAATATACAAAAATATTAGTCCTACTTTATTAGTTTATAAATTGTTTATAATAGGTTATTTACTATCATATGGTTTTAAAATATCGTAGGCATATGGGAAATTAACAAAACCAAAGTTAACGATAAAATGTTTTTGACTTGATTTTCATTTATTTTATTCCAATTGTCTTGCTAGTTATTGGTATAATTTTTCTGACTCAGAGTCCAGTTTAATTTGCCAGAATATGGAATTTATACATAATTTGCTTCACCAATTTATATATAACACCCGAGATTCACCTTTCTGACCAAGTGTTTCCTCAACCTCTGGCAATAAGAATTTTTGCCTCCTTACGTTCTTGTTGTTAAGTTTGTTAGAACCAAGCAGTCCGTCGTCCCCATTAGTTTTTGGTAAAAACTATACCAACAATGTTGAGCACCAGTCCGTGGGATCTTCCACAAGACTTATGGCATCTAATTTCGCCATGATTTCAAGTTCTGACTTGACTTTATCACGCAAAGGTAGAAAGAAATTAATGCCTGGGTGTACTATGTGTTACAGTACGTGCATTGCTCTCTAAGTCAATCGAATAGTAGGTTTTTTTTTATCTTCACTAAAACACTATTCAAAATGATTTTTCCCTCTTTTTTTATTGCATTTTATTTCCATCTCCTTTTCTTATTCCTTGGTATTTCTTCTTGTATATTTCAATACTTATTTCTTCATAGTTCTGGATTCAAAAACTTTTGTACTCCATTGTTTATATCAGTTGGAACAACAAAGCGATTGTTAAAGGTGTAGAAGCAAAAGCCTACATAACCTTAAAAGGATGGAAATTAAGAATATAATGACTTAGTTAAATGACTTAGTTATAACAAAAATTAATGGATTAAAATACGTTGGGGAGTATTTTACAATCAAAAGATTGTGCTTATATCTAAAGAAATAAAGCTCATTATTTGATAGTTATGAAACATATGTGTAAACAAATATTAATAAATAAATCTTAAGTTTAAATACATAAACTCAATCATCAATATGAAATAAACTCTCTTTATAGTATTGCAAACAAAATTTTACTAAAACATCAGGTTAAATATTTATTTTACTGCTTTAAAAACCACAGCGACATTACGTGTCCATCATTTCATTTGTATCTGTCAATTATTATAGGACTGAAGTTGTCTGTTTTGTTTACAAAAACACTTTGTAAATAAGCAGTAATGACAAATTTCAGGGTAGGATATGGATCACCTGGAGCAGTAAACAAATCGACAAAATCACGTCTTAGATTGGTCTAAATAAGGTATAATTTTCATTTTGCTGTGTTATAAGGAATTTTCCAAGGGATGCCGTATTTTTCCTATCATATAGGGATCATAAGAAATCCACTGACACCAAAACGACCACGATCCGTTCAGTAGTTCTCTCTCTAGACCCTTAAATGCACTCTTTTATTATATAAAGATAGTTTACAAATTAATAACATAAACTGACCATCATTAACAATGAACTTTAAACAAAGGAATAAGCGTTATATTTGTATTTTCGAGCAGTACATCTTGATTATTGTAGAAATATCTCTCTGATAATGATAGAGCGTAGGCAATAATTGTTACGTTGGAAGAGCAAATCATAATGCGTTTTCTTTCAATAGTGATCAAGCAAAACTGTCGAATATGAAAACCACCTAGTGACGTTTACATTCATCAAATAACTAATTTTATGTTTCCATGTTGTTGAAAATGTCCCATTTTATTTAAGTATATATTATGAACATCGCAAGAATCGAAATTAATGATTTTTGAATGACAAAAATTCTGTAAAAACCGTAACAACACTAACGCTTGAAAAAAATCTTTAGGCTGATTTACCAAATAAAAACACCAACCGGACGCAAATCGGAAGACGAATCAAGCCGAGAGCAGCCTACAAATAGTGAGGTGGCATTAATAAAGTGAGTATTACAGGAGGAAATAGAATCAGCCCGTCCATCATCCAACACTCCAATCACCGGGAGGGGGGGGGGAGGTTAGCGTAGGCTGGGGGAGGGGGTATCATTTATTGCATTTCATCAGTACACTCGCAGTCAAGGAAACAGCTGTTACATCGGATGATTGGAAGGGAGGAGTTGAAGGACGGCCACCGTTGGTAGTATATGGGAAAATAAAGGGGGGAAGTAAAAATATGTGTAGGGTTTTTTTGTATTTACAGTTTGATATTGAGTTTTTATTCGTGTCATTAAGTGAGGTAAGGGCTACTTAGTGCCCCCTATTATTTAACCTGGCATGAGGATTTTTTGGAACTATAGTTGAATTGAGAAACCAAACCTCTCAGCTCAATTTTTCGTGATTGGGATTTGAACTCGTAACCTTCCTGAATATGAGGTACGTCGTGCGCTTCCCTGGCGAGAATCGAGTGTTTGCTTATTGTTTTTTTCATTTAGTTATTTTTATTATTATCATAATTAGGCTTCCATCATCTCAACAAGGAATGAAATGGTTCGGCTCGGCACCATGATCATGATGTCTCTATAAAAATTAAAATAATGAAGTCAATCAACTAAGCAATTATTCGTACTAGAAATTGCTTACTGTTTGAAATTCGACCAAAATGTATGTTAATCTGGATTCAATTTGTTAAAAAATATTTCATTTCTAAAATATTTTTTGTTTTGTTTGGTGTTTTTCTAGCATATCTTAAGGTTTTTCAATTACCCTTCTTCCTTCAGCTTATCATTATAACTTTGAAAGTCTGTAGGGTGTAGCCCCGGGTGCTGATATGAATTATATTGGGATTCTGCTCACCTACTATGGACACTATACCTTTATAACGGAATGCGCGGATTTCTCCTTCGATGCACACAAGCTGAGAAAAAAAGGAGGAAAAGAATCACTCTTACAGTACTGTACTGGAATTCGAACATGATCAGTTTCTATAAGAATAACTGACGATAAATGAGTTTTTTGTATGTTCAACCTTTAAACATTCTTTTGGCATAATATTTCTTATAAATAGGAGTAATGGAACTAACTGCTATTTTTTTTTATTGTACACTATTGCGTTATTTTTACAGAAAATGTCCCAATGTGTATAAAGAGCAGTGTAAAGTTTGTGTACAACAATCTCATTCATCACGTTTTTATTATTATGATTTTATTGTTATTACTGCATTTTAGAATTCTTTTTACTGAAAACTGAATCACGGTATACTTTCAGGGTAAACAGTTTTACAGCTCAGTTCGAGTCATGTCCAAGGGAGTAAATCTAGTAGTAAAATATTCATTTCCAATGAGGATTGTAGAACTAGTGCTTTGACTATAACTGTAAAATGTAAGCAGTAATGGCCCAATGATGCTACAGTCCGATTTATGTATTTTAGATGTTATACAATAAAGTCTGATTTTATGTAAGACGGATAAAAGTTATAATCTCAATAAACGAATTCGTTCCCGTTTGCTTGAATATTGGAAGACGTACTTTATAGTGTTTAAAATTTTACGATCACAAAGTTATATTTTAAGTTGAGGTATCTAATAAAAGGTTTTTTAGCCAGGACGGGAGATTGTTTGACGTAAATGAACCTATATGTATAAAATAAGCTTAATGAGTTGTTAACACATTACGCACATTACCTGGTATAGTTATTTATGTAATGCAATGGGGTTGTGTAACATGTATAAAATAAGCTTAATGAGTTGTTAACACATTACGCACATTACCTGGTATAGTTATTTATGTAATGCAATGGGGTTGTGTAACATGTATAAAATAAGCTTAATGAGTTGTTAACACATTACGCACATTACCTGGTATAGTTATTTATGTAATGCAATGGGGTTGTGTAACATGTATAAAATAAGCTTAATGAGTTGTTAACACATTACGCACATTACCTGGTATAGTTATTTATGTAATGCAATGGGGTTGTGTAACATGTATAAAATAAGCTTAATGAGTTGTTAACACATTACGCACATTACCTGGTATAGTTATTTATGTAATGCAATGGGGTTGTGTAACATGTATAAAATAAGCTTAATGAGTTGTTAACACATTACGCACATTACCTGGTATAGTTATTTATGTAATGCAATGGGGTTGTGTAACATGTATAAAATAAGCTTAATGAGTTGTTAACACATTACGCACATTACCTGGTATAGTTATTTATGTAATGCAATGGGGTTGTGTAACATGTATAAAATAAGCTTAATGAGTTGTTAACACATTACGCACATTACCTGGTATAGTTATTTATGTAATGCAATGGGGTTGTGTAACATAAGTAATTTGATGTCCACATAGCTTTAGAAGCGATCTTCACCTGCAAAACTTTTAAATTCTTTATTACGAAAACAAACCAAACTGTAACAGCAAAAAACATTTTTCATATGCATCTTTTAAAAATAAAATTCAGCATAAATTCAGCTTTTGAATCTCTACCAAAAAGTGCAATATCCTGAAGAAACGTAATTCATAAACGTTACACATGGCAACAGCAATTGAGTGACTCAAGAATCACTTACGACCAGGAAACGTCATGCAATTACTCCAATCTTGAATTATCTATAGATTTCACCCCAGAAGGCAAATCGACCAGAACGGAACAGCGGGTTGAGTGCAGCGCTGCTGCAGTTGCAGCGCAGGCTGACGGTGACGCAACTAGATTAAAAGCTCCATACACAGGACGTGCATTAAACGCGCATGTAATCGAGCCGGCCGTGTCGGCGATATGGCCGTGTTTGGGAGTTAATCACTTTTAAAATATTTAATGGACGGCGCGTCCAGTCGTCCAGTCCTGGGTCGAATGGGGCTAGAGCGTAGGCCCCGGCTAGAGTCCCTTCGACCACAGAGGAAGGGTTGGGTAAGGAAGAGGTCTTAAAAGGGCCTCCCTCGACGTTTACTCCATACTCTTTACTGTTTGTCTCTTCTAAAATAATTGTTGTTCAACGAAAAAAAGTGTAGGAGCAAGAAAAATATAGTAAACCGGTTTAGAGAACTTAAAAGAAATGAAAGTGTTACAAATTCCATTTAAAGCTACAGGGATTAAGAGTCAGTGGCTGCGAACTAACAATTCCTCAATCCGCTGTAAACTGCTTATCAACTCTTAGTTTTAATAGCAATAACTCTCATTTACAGGCAACTCATTTAAAGTGATTGGCTGCAACAGATTTTATCCTGTTATGAGGCCAATTTTTAAGCTATAATTAAACATTTTTCATTTGGCTGATATTGTGAAGTAACATTTTGCTTTCCCCTGATAAGATTAAGGTTTAATGTTTACCTGTAAACCATTGTAGACAAACGTGTTCTTTTCTTATACACATCTAAGGAGTTAAGCCTTTAGTCTTGTCTGCAGCATTAACTACTGGCATTTTTCGTAACAGCAATTTGCCCGTAAAACTATTCATCAAAGTAATGCTTATAATAATTATTACAATAGACCTTAAAGTAATAAATATCCTCATGTATTAGAAAAAATGTGTAGTCTTGGAAAATTGACTTTCAACGTAAGAGGTGCGTTAAGGAAAACCAACAATTTTATAGATAAAACTTCCATATACACAGGGACTGCAGGAGCGAAATGAACCTATATATTATCATTTAGCTCCTTTCTTATATTGTAATATTTACTGCAGTCCCATTGCCTCGACTGTACTAAGTTACGATCCACTAGATTGTAAAAGGCGTTTGAAAGGCTCTCAATATTTTATGAATCATAACTATCGTAAGGTTTACAAGGTGCGTGCGAGTCCGCCCCAAGTCGTTGCCGAGACTGCAATGGACTGCCTCCAGAAACTCTGTTGTAAAAACTGCTGACATTAAATAATAATATATTGTTTAACCGCCTTAGTGTTCAGAAGTTTGCTTAAAGAGGTCCATCCATCTTTTATAAACGCTTCCTTAAAACCAATAATCTAGCTCCTTTTTTGTGCCTAGAAGAGTTAATTTCATTATTATACTCACGGAATGTCAAAGTTATTTTATTTGTTGAATAATTTAAGTTAAAGTCGTTGGTTTTTCTTATATCATCAAAATGGATTCCTACAACAAATGTATTGCCCTTGTAAAAATTAATTAACTGACGATTTATTAGCTATGTTTCTACTGTTTCCACATAAGAAAACGAGTGTTAAATAAACTGTTGGTAAAATACTTCTGTAATTATTATACATTACAAAAAAAACTGTTTATTGCATGTATACAAATTTAACTAGTACTTAGTAATTAGAAAGTTGTTTTGCAGGAGTAAACTCCATGTTTTGTTGCGCAGATTTAATTAATAATATTAATTAAAATTGCGTAACAAAACGTGGAGTTTACTTTGTTATTTACTTTCAAAGTTTATTTTTAAAGCGTTAAGTTACATTACAAGTAACATTTAATAACATGACCTAGAAAGAAATATAACAATAAAGCTATCAGTGATCAGTGTAGTTTGTCTAGACCACCTTTCGCCCGTCTACGCGCTCACAAAAACTAGTTGTTTGTCGGGTATAATTTACTTAGTTGTTTTTGAAGACCCTGGGAGTTTTTTGGGGGGCTGTTGCTCGGTAATTTGAGGGTATCAACCCCAATACCCGCCCTCGGGTTGTTAGGTCGGCGCCACCTACACTGGAAACCATGGGAACTAAATCGATATCTAGTTAAATTAATTTTTAAACCGCACACTATCCTATTGGAACCGGTCGCTTAGTTAATCTCATGCTAGTTTTGATGGAGTCATTTTGCTTTCTTACTTCGATAGAAAACAACTAAATGTACTCTTTCATCACACTACATCGATATCACCCGTTTTCGACCCTCGTTTCTACCGACGAAACACCTGTTTTGCCGGCCTAGGGCGGTAATGGAAACGGTAACAGAGAAATCTAGAATATAAGAGGGTAGGTGACGACGACAACAACAACAACAACAAATAACAAACCAGTAACGTAGTTGGTAGTTCAGCTGATAGCAACTGTAAAATATATATGACGTGGGTGGGAAAATAGTGCTTTTCCCTTGGAATCAGCTGTAGTTGTCACTTACCGTTAGAGTATTCCAAGGCAAATCTAGTTTCGGTGGCCTTAGCTGATGTGAAGTGGTTGCCTAGCAACCAGAAACAAAGCAGTACATCTCGCTAGGTTAGTTGAGGTTATGTTTCGTTTGTTATGAAATAAAAAGTATTTTTTTTACTTAATTCGAATTTTTTGAATTGTGCAGTGTGATGAAAAATATCGTTCGTAACTCGGGCCGACTTCACATCATCTCGACTTCGTCTCGAACTTGTAACACGGTCTCGGGGCCGGCAAAACGCCACTTTCGGCCCTTGTGACGATATATACTATTCTGACCTTATTTTTATGTTACTTGAATAAGTTAGGGCTGGGCGAGGTATTTAATTTTAGAATTAATAATAACTTTAGAGCCAACTCAAAAAAACTCGACTTAAACTGAGGCAGGCAAGTCTCCCAGACAACAGTAATTAACCACTTAAAAAACTCCATAAAGTCTAGAAAAAAACTAAAAAAACCGGATGAATTCCTTTACTGCCCCAGTCTTCCCACGAGCGGACGCAGCCAGCGGCGGGAACCCACAATTCGCCATAAGCGCTGTTTACGCTCCGGGAGCGAGCGTAGCGCTGCATGCCGTCGTGATTTATGTACACTGCAACGGCGTGTAATGACCAGGTATTGGGCCGCAGTAAACCGGACAAAGGCCGGTGTATAATAATAAAATAACCGCATGGTCGATAGACGCTCCGTCGCTGCAAATTACCCAGGAATCTTCGGCTTGCGGAGGCGGACGCTGAGACCTATCGATGAGGTTAAAAAAATACCCAGGAATGTTCGGCTGACAGGTGTCTTTTTACGGTTCCATAAATCGTTAAGTTTACTTAATCAGGGTTTACTTAGGTAACTTAGGTACTTAGGTACTTTAATACAGGTTGTACTTAGGTTATCTAGTCTGATTGTGCGATCAATAGAATGAGATCGACATGTTTTAGGCTACATAAATTAATTTAGATTTATAGATTCTATTGTAGGGAATTTTTCTGATTTAATTGAAAGAATCAAATCAGCTTGGGGTTTCAGTTTTCTGTTTCATCCCATGAAGCATTTTTCAAAACGTCATATTTCTAGTGTCAATCCCTGTGGCACCCCATATTTCAACCCTTCTTTACCTGCAGCTGAACCTCAATTAATTTTGGCACGTCAAGTCTTTTAATAAGGTAATTGCAAATCTATTTGTGTACTACTTCCCTGAATCCATTACTTATTTTATGGAATAATATTTATGATTGGACCGACTAGTGAACTGACCATAGCTAATCCACATGTTGTGGGTTTTTCATCAAATCCCATAAGGCTAAAGCAATTTTCAATGCTGTTGTCATTCTGGTTTTTATTGAAAAGGCTGCCCTGTCTAAAGCTCAACTTCATTATTGTCTCATGTACAATACGAAGACCGCTCGTGGTATTACTGGATCATTGTGCTGTATTGGATGAATTTTTTGGATGACTTCACCATGCACGGTAATAGTTGACTGCTCTTTTTATGTTCCTAAAATGTTACAAGCTTATATCTTTTGAACCCCTTATCCGTGACTCTTACCACCTTATGAATTTTAGGAAAACAATACATAAATACTTTTACTCAACACACAAAAGTAATACACAAATCTAACTGGGAAATACGGTATTTTTCCATTAGAGTCGCTCCCCAACACAGTGTTGCAGTACTTGCGTAAACATCATCGGCTTTGGCTCGTGTCCCTCGCCATAATCAAGTGGATGGCGAAGGCAATCAACAGCATGGCGTAGGTCACGGCAAAGCTATCGCTCTCTACGCCTACAGAACAATTATACTGGACGGTGGATGTCGCAATCGTACAAGGTCTGTAGAGGAAAAAACATAACTTCTTCCTAAGGTCAGCTGAATAGCTGTTTTTTGTGTTCCGGATATGAAGCGTCAAAACTAAAACGGAAGTCAAGTTATGTAATATTTACCATTACACAGCTGATTGAAAAAGAGAATGAAGCAGTCTTGCCACGGGTACGATATTTATCGTAACGACACCATCTTACTCTATTTTACATTCGGGGTATTAGTTAATAACAGGGCATTAGGTAATGACCAAATTAACAATTATCATTCAAGGTAAATCTAAAGCCATAAATTCTACCTTAGTTTGCTTTAAAATTCCTTATTTTAGTAATAGTTGAGACAAAAATCTCCAACGCAAATGAGAACGATTGTTGTTTTCTTCAGCGTTTGGCAACACTTGCAGGTAACGAAAAGTAATACAGTATGTTGGTTTTTTAACACTTTTTTAACCAACAAAAACTCTGTGGCGACATCCACGGATGTCGTAGAAACTGACACCATTGCTCTTATGGGATGTAGCTCACCTGGCACTACAGTCATCTTGATCGCACACGGCCTTCTGGCTAGTCGGATGACTCTACGTAGCCTACTAGTAGACCAAGTTATTTTCTTTATATAAAGTAAACCTTACAATACCAGCAAGTCCAGCTCTCCAACTCTGATCTTTCTCTGATCTATGGTTTCCAAACCCTAGAACATTCTTCACTGCGTGAAAACAGATTTTGGTAATGTTACAATTTTTTTATCAAGAAAATGTACACAACACCAAGAATTACAAAGACAAGATTAACTGGAATAATTTTTATTTATGCATGTTACAGTTTGAGCAATGGTGTCACGTGCATTATACTTTATAAGTAAATAACAACATTGTCTGGCTGAGCTCTTAAAGTTTTCTTTGGTCTATTTTCGTGCGTTTTACTGTAGCTTATGTGCGAGGGTTTTCAATTGGGGGATGTTAGTTAGCTTCGCATATGTCGAATGACTTTCATGCACAGCCAGCCACCATCTTCTAAAATAATGGCGTTCTGCAGTGCATTGTGTCATGCATAGAAATAAAAATTTATGTTATCTATTCATCTAGGAAGCAATTGAGTCTAGCATCACTTGCAATATACAGACCGGTAAACTCTTCGGAGAGAGCACCCACACTCTGAGACTATGTGGTCCATAGTCTGGTAATCTGTTGCGCAGCCGCATGGAATAATCATACTCAAATAATTTGCATCTTCCCTCTCCAGTGCGGAACTACCAAGTATGGTCCACTGCTTCCGAGGAAGATCCATGCCACCTACTATAAGGTCGGGTCTTGTATCAATAAGTGTTTCCGTTACTAAGCAGACCGAAAGACATTCATATGTCTTAAAAACATAAAAACCAGTTTGGACAATGTTCATGTCCTCTTTGTTTTCACATATCAGTAGTTTTCTCGACATTGGGACAAAATGTTAATTTTCTTGTAGAAGACATATTTAAATGTCAGCCGAATCCAAACTTTGGTTTGAAGAGTGGCTCCCGTCAAATTCTCGTGGGGTGTAATTCTATAAGCTGCGGTTTCCACTCGCCGCTCGGTGGTCGCCAGGTGGTATGTACCAATCTTGCGGTTTTCGCCCGTTTGGACAACAAGGCCGTTTACTTAATCGTGCCCGTTCACGGACGATCGGGCGGCTAAACGGCCAAACGGGCTCGACCCTCCCTCACTAGCACTTATGCTCATGCTACCATAGCCTTACCACATATCGTTTACCCTCGTATGATGACGCCTCATCTAGTCAAATTGGTCTCATACTCACATGACCATATACGATCCTTTGTGTGTAACGAAACCAGCATTAACACACTTTAATAATATAACTCGATGCTTTGTCCTGTATGTAAGAATTCAATCTCGTTCAATGTTCTTCGTGACATCCGTTTCTGCAACTATTTAACTTAATTATTACTCTACTACCTTAATTTCTACCGAAATATGAATAAGTTGTACAAAAATCGTGCACACCCAAGTAATCGTAACGGAACAATCAGTTTATGTGCGAATTGGATAATTTATATTACAACACATTCGTCAAATCGCGAACTCTCATTGGTCCAGAACCTGAATTTTAATGTGAAACGTGAACTAGACCTTAAAAAGCAACGGGCTTGAGTTAGGTTTAATAATGCACCTCTTTATGATGATACTTGCAATATCCTTATTGCTGCTCATTGCAACGTTAAGATTAATCCATTGAGTAAATATTTACTCTCATCTGTTTGCCCTTGGCCTCCTGTTTGCAGACGTAGCAGTAGCCCGGAGCCGTAGCGGTCTCTAAAAGCGACTATTTTGCCGTTTATACCGCGAAGCGACTCAGTTCCGCCAGCACCATCGCCACCTCGCTACTTGCGCCGCATTACCATGGACGAGTATCGGCGTTCGTCGCGGTGCTTGGGCCCGGGATAGAGACTAGTAGAGACCCACCTGTCCAACTTGTACACCTGTACCTCGAGGCTATCACGAACCTTCCCCCCCCCCTCACCCGTCACTCGGCGCGCCTTCCTTATAAAAATTAGTTGTAATGATAGGGAATCATCGTATTAATTATTAGTTTCCACTGGCGTCTTTCCCTTTGTTGTTGGAAACGTATGTACGAAGTTTAATCTTTGTTGCGGATGTTTTTTTTAAGAGTTTTACATTATAAGATTTAATATGGTAATAAATACGTGTATACAGTATAAGATTCAAATTCATTTGGTAAATTTTATTAAATAGTTATATAATTATAAGGACGATTAGTCCTTATTTTTCATCAAAGGGAATTAAATATTAGCCATATATATGTATATACATAGTTGATTATGATGATAATAAGCGGTTTAACTCCGTCGCTTTTACTGCTGTCTACAATCTGGTGAATCCTTGTTTTTGGAAGTTGCTTCATGTTGTCAAGTATAATTGAAATGGCAAAAAATATCTTCGCGCTTGCAGAACGTTGGTGCGGCGTGATATAGAGTTCTATGGTCGTGATTTGACGTTCAGGCACTGCTTAAAGAATTGACAAAGTTTTACGTAAGCTTGATTTTTGCAAAAAAAATGCTCTACGTTTCCTACTATAAACTATATCTCTAGCATTCAAATACTTCAGCATCTTAGGCTCATCAGCTTTTCCGGTATTTACTCGTACATTCTAAGTAGCCTAATGGATTTTCGTTTATGGGTTTCTTTCGCCTCAACAAAGAAATAGCTTAAAGTAACCCAGTGTAATTTCCATTAGAAGCATTTGTTGCAGGTCCTAAAGAGCCTTTGTATCACAATTCGCTATCGCCGTTTGTCTAAGGCAGCGCGCTACGGCTCCACTACGGCAGACATTATCCTAATTAACTCCGGCCAATTAAATCCTTTATTATCAAACTTTGTTCTAATTACTTTCCTGTTTACTGTTAATAACTTCACTGCCGACGGTGAATATGTGGGCGAAAACGCCCAGTAATTAAATTGATTTTCTTTTGAAAACATTCGCTTTTCGTTGACGTTTGTCGCTGTAGTGTTGTTTAGTGTTTTGGTGGATATACTGATGGGTGATTGATGTAGGTTTTCCAGATGTTTTACTTGAAAACCGTAAGTTATATTTAAAAGGTTAAAAGGTTACCCCCAGTGAACTTTTGGTTCTGAATTTTGTAGTCCTTTCACATTTTTTAAATTTTTTTAAAAGAAATATCCTCTATTTTTTCAATATGGTGGCAAACTCAAAGTTTTTAATTAAAAGCGATCACATTGGGAAAATTACTAACTTAAAAAAATGAAATCATCTTTAAATGCAGAACTAAAAGTCCACTGGGATTACCGTTTAGGCCTAATTTTTTCCAATTATACTCTCGGTTTTCAAGTAAAACAGTTACAGTTGGTTGCACGAGACGTGAGACAGCCTGCTAGAATTTGTGCTACATATGGGCAAGTTCGCTTTATCTTTTGCAACATGGAATGGATTAATGATTTTAATTATAAAGGTAAAATCATTACTAAGGTCTTCATTCCAAATTCAGGCTGTTAAACTGTTCATGTATATCACAAATACTAGCGGGCTGTCTCACGTCTCGTGCAACCAACTGTATATCAATTATATCAATCTTCCTGTATAGATGTTGATAGTGAATAGTGCCTGTTACATTTACAGAATTTTGTGCTAACGAACTACTAGCTTAAATTTATTTTTCCTCATACTACTACAAAAACTGTTGCTTGAAAAAGTGCACATTTTAAACATCTGTTAACCAGCTGTAGTTTATGGTGATCACTGATATTCACAATATTGGATTGGTCGGATGTCATCAATTTAGAACTAAACGTAACTTTTATATTGTATCAAAATAATTTGCTCGATATCGAGCAACACGTGCACTAGTTATATATTAATGACCCTAAATTGCATTGTATTTCTTATGAGACGCAAAACGTGACCCAATCAGCATTATTATTTTGCCATAAGTTTGGACAACGTGACACCTTTCTTTGAAACAAAAAATTAAAATCGCTCTTGATCAAAGCATTTCAAGCGTGTCTTGTACTTCAACCGCGTTCAACTTAAACGCTCAACATATTCCTATGAAATTCATCGGCGCGGCATAATTGATCAAACATTTAACTCGCGTTCCACCGTTCCACCCCGGAGGTGGTGATATCAAAGTCTGGATTCCGACTTTCGCGATCCCTTTGTGGTGCACAAGGCGGCGTCTGGGATGCAAATTGGTATTTACAGTTGCAAAACTGTTGTCCCGGCGGTCGTGGGGCCCAGATACATGGTAATGCCTCTTTAGCCGACACTAGCGCCGCGGCGCGGCGGCGGAGGGCGATAGGATGCAGATCTGCGCTGGCCGACCGCCAGGCTCCGGGTGTATAAACCGCCGTGGAAACGCGCGATCGTCACCCATGTTGACAAGTACGACTTTGTGTCCTAATGTTGTAGAGTGTTTCAACTTGCAAGATCGTCCCGACGGGTTAAATTTTATAAGTTTCAGCGGTTTGCCGCTATCGGATCTATTTACGCTGTCATTGCATTGGGATTTAAACTAAAACTATGAGAAATCAACTTATGTTGGGTTAAGTCTGTTGTAAAACTTATCTTACATAGGTACTGTTATGATAATATGAACGCAAAGTTTACCAACCATCCTCAATGACGTAAATTATATAGGCCTAGTAACCTCAGCCCAAAGTAAAATTTTATTTTAATGTTGTTTATTGCGTTTTATTTAATATAAAAACAATGCTACACTTTTAGTGACTGTTCTTACGAGTAGATTAACCAAGGAATCTAAAATAAATAAACACGAGGTAGGGGCCAAGACATGAAACACCCTATATGTATCATTTATTACTTTGCATCCATGACATCATCATTATCATTATCAGTATTAGCAAATGATATCATAGGTGCAAAATAACACCTGGTGCTTAGAGGGCGTTGCACGCCTTGACCCCTACCTTCTCTTTATTTATTTTAGATTTCTAAGTAAGTTGTATGATTTACCAAAACATATGTTTTTTATAGCTTCATCCACGTGAGTGTAACATTACTTACCTTCATAACATTATGTTTTAAATTGTGGTAATTAATTACTCTATGAATTTATTAATGATCTCTTTTTCAACCTTTAGTTAGAGCAAATTAATTTTACTAATAACATTTTCATTTGTTTTTATTTTAGGAACTGAAAGAATCCGTCACTATGTCCCGATGGGAAAAGTTTTATGACATTATGTGGATGAATGTAATTTCTCTTGGTGTTCTGATTAGGTTACAAAATATAATATTAATTGTTTGTATTGTCAACTAACCAGCGTTCGTTTGGTCTGTTGCAGATAGTCAAGCTGGCCGCCACGACGACGATGAACCCCCACTACCACCCCTACACGGAGTTGAGCTCCGCCCACTCGCCGCCGCCGGACAACAGCAGCTACCACGGCGGTGGTGGGGGGCCGGGGGGGAACGGTCCGCTCAGCAACGGTCACGGCCACGTCATGTCGCACCCGCCCCACCACGAGCACCACCACCACCCCCACCCGGCGTTCCAGCCGCCCCACCACCCCCTCCACCACCACCACCATCACCACATGAACAACAACAACAATAATAACAACAACAACAACCAGAACTGCGGCAACGTCAAGGTGTGCGCCGGCTGCGGGGGCAAGATCCTGGAGAGGTATCTGCTGCACGCGCTGGACCGGTATTGGCACAACAGTTGTCTCAAGTGCAGCTGTTGCGGGGCGCTGCTCGCCGACCTCGGCACGTCGTGCTTCACAAAGGCCAACATGATACTCTGCAAGGCGGACTATATCAGGTATGTCCGAGTGTCTAGCTGTGACGTAGTAGACTTAGTTGGGAGTTTGTGTTGGAGAACCGGTGTTTCCATAGGGTTGGTGCAAAACCCGCATTTTTACACTACTAATGGAAATTCCGGAAGAATCTTATTCTCTGAAACCACATTTTTTCAACAGGTCAAAATTTGTTTTGCAGGTTAGTTATTTATTATTTTGGTGAAGAACCGTTGTTTCGAAGTGTTGGTGCAGAACCCCCATTTTCGGACTACTAATGGAAACGTTGGAAGAATCTTACAATAAAACCTACAGTTTGGACGGGCAAACTTTGTTTTACGCTCTAGGTTTTTTATATGGAGTTTTAGGGAATGATAAATCGATTAGAGCTGATCCCATACATAGAAAGATTTTATTTCTAAGCTACGCAGCCTTTCATAAACTGCCTATGTTATCCTTATGGATTTTTTTTTGTAATTTGACCGAAGATCAGCTGATAATTGTCGAACTTAAACCAACGCGACACACATCAAACCTGCGGTTCATTACATTTTAAAAAGAGTGCAGCACCCTTTAAGCTGACAAGTGTGCGAATCGAATAAGTTCGTCTTACAAGTTTTACAAGTTCATACCGTGTAAATGATCGGTCTCCTCAGTACTGCCATAAAAATATTACATTGTACGTTTTAGGTTAACTCTTTTTACTTTTAAATTGGTCAAACATATGGATAAAACTACTTAATTTCCTTTCCTTATCACTATAAGAGTGCTGAAGAATATTACATAACGTTTCTTCTGGTATAAGGAAATTCCTGTCATTTTGAAGATAGTTTTCTTACCGTCTTGTAATTTATAAATACTTATCAAAAACTTTTCTCTAAAGGTAATTTTGTCTAATGCATTATTACTCGCTAAAATGATCTAAATTCCAATTGAAAAATTAGTACCTCAGAGTTCCATACATTTTCTAACTAGTACATTTCCATCAGACCCATATAAACGGCCACCATCAAAGCCCGGCCGATTGGCCCGAATCGCCGCCGTAAAGCAGTTTCGGGGCGAACAGCCACTCGGTGCCTTACGAGACAATAAAATCAGCTCCTGACCTACAGCCGTGATTGGCGCCAAGTCAAATAAGAGCAAATCAAATCCGGTCGGCAATCAGCGTTAAACGTTTAAACGCGAGCGGGGAATCTGCATTGTTACGTCTGATTCACGCCGTGATGACGTGGTGGTGGTGGGTGGGGGGGGGGGGGGGGTTGAGGGGGGTTTAAACTCGATTTCCCCGCCGAGACGAGACGGTGGTGGCGCGACAATCACAAGACGCACTCCGCCAGGTTTGTCCACATCATCGGCGGGGTTTTTCGCGGGAAACACTTCGTTCGGTTCGTTACTACCGTGTGGAAACCGCGTTTGATAAAGTCGTTTAGACAGGAAAACATTAATTTTTCTTTTCGCGTCTTTGATTTGGGTCTGTTCACGAAACCTGGTGGAGGTTTTGGTAAAGCTTTTATTTAACTTATTAAAGAAAGATAATTATATGTATGTCGTGTTGTTTCCAATTTGGTCGTAAAATATGTGAAACAGTGTTTTAGGTTGTTACCATAAAAAATCTTTAAAAAGATGTTGAATTAATAGTAGTTTTTTTTTTAATTTTAGTGCAAATTTTGAACAACTATAAACGTTTAATTTATAACTAACCTCATGTTTACAGACCAAAAGAAAGTTTTTTATTGGATACTTTCTACTTTCTTAAGATTTTTCTCTTTGCTCATTTTGTACTGTATTGGAAAGCATCTATCTACATTTGTATCGAGTACAGTAATTATACCCCGTTCAAAATTAATGTGCGGTCGAAAGACAGAATTTTATTTCCCACCACACAAGAAAAACTCCCTCAATACCTTCCTAAATTCCCCGAATTTCTTGTCAATCAGATGCCATTTTAATTTCGCCCTTTAAATCCAGAGTATAAAATAGCGCTGATGATCGTGTTACTTCCCCTACTTTCCGTTGGAAGCGCTTCTTGTTACATCTCAAACGTGTAAAAATTAGAATACTTTTTTTACGAAAAAGCAAAAAGTAGTGCAAAAGTAAGGCTGCTGGCTCACTTCAAGGTCACCTGAGCGATGACGTCATCGAGGTCAATGACCCCACCGATGACGTCATCGAAGACGTCATCGATGACGCAATCGATGACGTCATCACTAATGACGTCACATCCATGACGTCACACCCATGACGTCACAGAAATGACGTGCGGATGACGTCATCACCCCTTACATCACCAAAATGACGTCATCGATGTCACAAAGGTCAAGGTCACGCCGAAACCTAAAATTTTTCGGCACTTTTGCGGTTTCTCGCACTACGCTCCGAGTTTTAGTCCGGTTCCCATGACCTTGACGACTTGGAGCGAATTTGCGATGAGAAACAGCAAAAGTGCCGAGGAAACTTGAAGTTTGCAACGTGACTCTGCCTAAACCGTCATGTGACACCGCTCGGGTGACCTTGAACTAGCCCAGCTGCCTTACTTTAGACCAGTACTACAACCGCGATGTGCACCCTACGACAGACACCGAGCGACTGACTGTCCGGCCCCGCGCACTCTAGGTATATGGGAAGTGGTGGGGGAAATTGTGATAACCTTGGGAAACTTGAAAATGTCAAGCCGGGTAGCACCGTTTCGGTGCTACCTTAAAGTTACATGCTAAAGTGTGATGACCTTGAGTTAAAACATAGAAATACTACAAGTTGATACCTTCCCAGAGTTAAAGTGTGATGACCTTGAGTCAAAACACAGAAAAAATACAAGTTGATGCAGTCTCAGAGTTAAAGTGTGGTGACCTTGAGCTAAAATACTGAAGTACTACAAGTCGATATTGCCCCAGAGTTAAAGTGTGATGACCTTGAGTCAAAACATAGAAATACTACAAGTTGATACCATCCCAGAGTTAAGTGAGATGACCTTGAGTCAAAACACAGAAATAATACAAGTTGATGCAGTCCCAGAGTTAAAGTGTGATGACCTTGAAGTTGTAGAAGTGTGGTGACTTTGAACTACCCCAAATTGTCAGGAATTGGAGTAGCAACCGCGATGTGCACCCTACGACGGACACCGAGCGACTGACTGTCCAGCCCTGCGCACTCTAGGTATATGGGAAGTGGTGGGGGAAATCTCAAGGTCATCCAAATTGGGTTTTAAAAAAATAAGAAACTCTAAACCTCATGCTCCTCTTCTTCCCTTTCCACCTCATTTGTAGTATATATGGTTGACGATGGTAAATTTGACAAATACTCCAGTGATTGTTGATCGTCTTGCTGCAGTATAACTTCAGACCAATCATAATCTAAAGTGACCTTGAGCTTTATTCCCGGGTTGTCGAGGAGAATAGACTTCATCCAATCGCAGATGGTTTCTAAATAATGCACGTTGTCGATTGTCAATTTCCAATTCGTATTGGGTACATCTTCGGTGGAAGACATGGCATTGCAAGCAGGTGTGTCCGCCATGGTTGTTGGAGGAGGAATGATGCTTGGTGCAGCGAGCAATGCTGGTATTACAGAGTAGTGGGGGAAATTTCAAGGTCATCCAAATGGAGTTTTTTAAAAAAAGGAAACTTTTTCTATTTACTTATAACATAACCACTTAAAACTAAAAGGATTGGGATCAACAGTACGTTTAATCACCATATTCGTTATATTCTTCCTGTTTCTCAGTTTTCACCTCCGCCCGGATAGTACCTCCACTCTTTAGCTCCTTTTCGGCTTCTTCTAGTTGCTGGGTAATCGCCATCTGACATTGAAGTTCAAAATCATCACGCGGCACAGATCCGCAAATATCCATCTGAGCCAACCAGAGCTGCCTGAGGTTCTTTTCCTTTTCCTCGACAGCTTCGACGGCTGCATGTAATTCCTTTTCTGTAATAGAGGAGTCCCACAATTGTTGATCATCGGTTTTGTTGACAACCTCCTTTTCAGACTCCTTGTACAAATTGTTCAGCTCCTGCTGAGTCTTAATGGTTACCTCCTCGTAACTAGCACAACTTACATTGAGAGACATCTTGATGTTGTACGGTTGACCGTTGGAGTTGAAATGAGGCTGAGGCACAGCGCTTGGGGGTACTATGAAAAAGTGGTGGGGGAAGTTTCAAGGTCATCCAAATTGTGTTTTAAAAAATCCTATCTTGTTACTGAGCACATATGTCAGTAACAAGATAGGTGTTTTTTTCTCTTTTACATCTTTAATATAACAAATAAATAAACATATTCTACAATGGTAAGAAGAAGGAAGACAACTGCTAGTCAGCTGAAATAATCCAAAGTCTGGCTCGCTTCAGTCTTCATGGACGCCGGTGATGAAGTCGCTGGAGAAGAGTAATGTTCAGACTCTTCTTTTGGGTGTCGGAGATTGCGTATATTGCAAGCGTAGACTTGCACATTTATACGGTAGCCTCGCGCCACCATCAGCTGCAACTCCTTGTACAAGTCGTTCAGCTCCTGCTGAGTCTTAATGGTTACCTCCTCATAACTAGCACAACTTACATTGAGAGACATCTTGATGTTGTACGGTTGACCGTCGGAGTTGAAATGAAGCTGAGGCACAGCGCTTGGGGGTACTATAAAAAGTGGTGGGGGTGTTTGCATCGAAGCAGGTTTAACCTTTAGCTTGGTGGTGGGGGTAACTGTGAAATGCAAAGGTCAAAGGTCAAGGTCACCCGCGAAGTTTAAAAAAAAAATGCAACATATCAATATGTGACAAACTTCACATATTGATATGTTGCATTTTTTGTCTTTTATGGTTTATTTATTTATAAAACATTACAATAACATATGTACAACAGTAAAATTAAAATCTAACACTGCTGCTTGTCGGCGATGTGGATGGTCAACTCGGTGGAATTGCTACCCGTGCAACCGTGGGAAACCAGGTAGAGACAGCCGGGTTGGATGGAGCGCAGATCCTCGTTCTGGAGGAGATGGACGAACCGTTTCGGCAGGTAGACTTGGAACTTGGGCTCATCCCCCGGAGTGAACGGTGCCTCGCTAAGACTGCAGCAAATGGCCTCTCCAACTGAAGTCTCCATCTTCTTCATGGCGTGGATAATGTAGTGCTTCTCGTCTTTAAGTTCGGAACACTTCTTGACGGGTAGTATGGTAGATTTGGAGTGAGCATTGAACTGCTCAACCAAAGTTTGCAGGAACTGGTGAGATGCCATGGTTGAGTTAAAGATTGTCTTCTTCTTCGTCTTCTTGCTGGGAGATGTTGTCGTCTCGGAATCTCGAGTAATACTCATGCCAGGTCCCGGTCTGCTCCTCACTTATATAACCCCCGTCACCCCCACCACTCCCCACTTCCCCACTTTGAAGGTAAGATGCGAGTTTATAGGCGTTTTTTAAAGCGCAATGTCTATCTTTTTCATGTTCTGGACTTTTAGTACAAATACAAACATTTTCCATCGTATACTTGTAGTTTTTATCCAAGTCCACATCATTAACCGGAACATGAGTAAATTCTTCGATCCATCTCTTCTTTTCCAGTCCTTTTGTATAAATATTGGTAAACCTGTTTGAAAACTGATGCATGATGTTATATAAGTCCGTGTAACTTGCAAAACCATCATACCAATCGATATGATGGAAATATTTTGAAATCCACCTGTTGGTAGTAGCGGCTTTGCTAGTTAATGATGAATAAGAACATGGTGGTTTGAACAAAAATGTATATGGAACACTTGTATTGATATCGAAAAACACAAGTTCTTTTATGATAAATCTATCATCATTACCCCGAAACGCTTGGAACTCAATTATACCAGGTTTGGACTTTACTTGTTCTTCTTCCTTGTCCATTGCGAAGATCACCCGTCTGCTCATGACGAAGTCCAAAGGTCAACTGATTTCCACACCACGGTAGGTACGACTTTTATACCTGGCCGTACAGTTGTTGGCGCGTTGGTGTATATTTAACGTGGGCACCGTCCCCGGTAGGCCTAACCCCACAAAGTGTTTGATATTGTTTTAAAAACCAACCATTGTCATCTAAGTTTCCATCTTTACATTCTCCTTGTTTTCATTTTCATCACTAACACTTGATTCTTCTCCTCCTTCTTCCTCTTCTTCCTGTTTTACTGATTTCTTATGTAGTTGAGCGTATTTTTCCAACTGTCTCCACATTTGTACTTCATGAGGAACCCTATTAAATATAGAAGTATCCACAGGTCCGTACAATATAGGTGCGTCCGGTTGTTTGTCCAAAGTGTCTTCCAAATAATCTTTAATAATAGAACTTGAAAACACTAGTTGTCTCAAGTATCTTGTTATTGGTTCAGTTGCACAGGTTAGAATAAAAAACTCTTCTCGATTAAGTTGAATCTTGTTATCATGTCTTGTTGTGTCTCTAAACCGCAATTGATGGTCACCACGATTCTTTATAATATCAATTTCCACATTTGAATCCAAAAGTCCTACTCTTGTCTTTCTTCCATACATGTTACTAGTTAAATAGCATTCTAGCAGATGCAAGTGTTTCATAAACGATTCCCAAGCAGTGTCCGTAAACAAAATCATTTTGGGTCCATGAGTTAAAATTACAGTAGGGGAATAATCTGTAGATTTCATAACACCGATTAAAACACTTTTGTCCAAACTGGAAGAGATTGAGTAAAATATTCGCAAGAATACCTCACTTAATATGTTAGGAGAAATATTATCTTCAATATCCCTTTTCCTCTTGTGTGCATTCTTTCTTCTTTTACCTTTTTCCTCAACATTATTACTGGCGTGGAGTTGTCCGCAAGCGTTGTGTTCATCTCCCTCCGGTTGACCTTGAAGATCTAAAAAGTCGGATATCTCCTTCTCAATATCTACTACATTTTCTTGTGTACCACCACTAGGAGAAGCCATATTGAATAAGATGCTACCCATACAACAACAGGCAACAAACTGATAAGGAGCGAGCTGAACGCTCTGCTTTTATACTCGCGGAATGCATTGGAATGTAGGAAAACCGGTCTTTTACAATACATTTTTAACAATTCCAGTTAAAGGTGTGTATGTTACGATTTTATCATGTAGAATTAAACAGTATGCAGTTGTATTAGCCGATATAGGCGCGTTGAATTCCATTTCTATTTTTATATCTACACTTGATGATTTTACCGATTCATTTTGTTTAGAACAATCGATTACAACTATAGGGTAACCATCTAAGTATTTTTCTGGTGATAGTAAAGGTGCATTCGTTTTACCATAATATGAACTTTGGAATCTTGCATACATATCGTACAATATGCTGTACTTTTTATTAGCGAATGACACATTTAAATTATCGTATGGAAAATATTGTGAATTTAAATAAACTTTAATATTTTTCAAGTTGCAATGATCAAATTGGCCTGCATGTTTGGTGATGGTGTCTCTTCTGCCTGTTTGTAAACCAAATATAATATACCTGGCTCGTTCCACATAATTAGATGTTTTAACTGTCCAAGTGTGTCGATCCGTAGTTGGCAAGCTGGGATGTTCATGAAATTCCCAACTTCTAAAAGGAATTACAATATCACGATCAGCCTTTAACTTTCTTAATAGTAGCATTCTATGCTCGTCAGCTAATTTTACATGTGGAACTCTCCATACAATTTTGTCTAATGTTAATTTCCATTCTAAAGTTGCATCTGTTGTACCGTCTGGAGCTTTAATAATATCTTTATCGTTTGAAGATCTCAACAAAACTAATTCTTGTTTAACGTTTAATATTATTTTCCTATAATCTTCAGCAAAACCAAGCAACAAACGTAACGGAATATGAAAATCAAAATTTCCATTTGTATCTGGAGTGATTGTGTCTTTTGCAGGTAAAACCCATCCTGCAGGTTGTATTAAATTGGTTTCATTAGGTGATATAGATGTTAATCCCTTTAAAGTTGTTGCAATACCTACTTTTTTAGTAGAATCAACTGTTACACCTGATATTTCATATCTAATTTCATCAAACAGGAAAGCCATGGGATTATTTATAAATGGAACTGTTTGTACCAGTAGTAGTACCGTCCTTTTTAGTAACTTTTCCTTCAATATACAAGTAACTTTCACATGGTAGTGTGTAAATGTCTTGATTTTGTATGGGAATACGAATTTCATCGTTATTGTTTAATTTTGATGAAGTGTAAGGGTTGTGGGTGTGATATTCTTTTTCCCATAGGGTTTCGTCGAATGTTGGACCCTGAGCTATATCCAGTATATCCATTTTCGGTTACTTTTAATCCAATTCTCTCTAAGAAACGAATGTTCTCGCGTGTTAACTCCTCCACAGCTGAAGAGCTACTAATGCGGATTCCCGTAGGTTGTTCGCTTTTAAATGTTAAACCCATGGTTTTGTATTAAAGTGTTGATTTTAAATGTAATCTAACCGTAATAGGCTCTTCTCGGAAATCTATCAAGTTACCGTCTTGATCCAATACGTTCAACACGATGTCTGAAATGAAAGTGGTGTTCAAAGGTAGATATACCAGGTTTTGCGGCTTTTCAACAATTTTAAATCCAGGTGGTACACTGGGGTAAAAAGTATGTATTATATGAGTATTTGCTCCATCTCTGTAAGCTCCTTGTATAATATTACAAGTTATGTCTATACTATTGACTTTTAATATTGTTACAGTTTGTTTACCGGAATGTGTTTTATTTGGTTCTAAAATCGCTCCATCTTTGGGAAATCCTAATAAATCACCAATTGAGTCTGACTTACTGAAATCTATATAATATTTTGAAGTAAGCTCAGCTTTCATTGTATTGTTATTACCTTTTAGCGTTATATTGTCTTTTCCCATTTTATTTTGCAAAAATTCATTAATATGATCAATTTCATAAGAACCTGTGGGTAGAGTGCAAACTTCCAAGTCTGTAAACTTCCCACTGGCATCTTTTCCTTTATAATAATGTAATAAGTTATTTTTACCTTCCGTAACATTGGGAATAGAGTTGTAAGTTGTAAAATCCAACAGTGCTGCCTCCCAAAATCTTCCTTTTTGCAAGCGTAACGCTGGAAAAAGGATACTTCGTAAAGTGGACGATTTTCCTGTTAATGATACCGTATAGGAAGACATCTCAATAGTGACTGATACTTTTAGCTAGGAATTCCAAACATAAATGGCCGCATATTGAAGTATTATCAGGTTGTTCTCTTTTATAGTTGTAATATATGTTTTTAGCAGATTTAAAGTAATGTTCAAGTTCTTTAGGTGGTGGCAAATTTCCAAAACTATCAAAATAATATACATTACTATTTAGTTTCTTATAACACACCCAATGGGTGCCGGACCCTTCAGTATTATCCAAATTTACGATTCCAGTCTCATTTTTCCATATTTTCTTTGGTAAACTGTCTTTCATAAATACTCCGCGGAAAAATGGTATTTTTAAACAGGAAATATATTTAAATAATTCAACATTAGTCAACGCTTTATGTGGTATAACCAATTGATTTCTTTTATTTAATATGCACGATACGGTCTTAGGTATAGACCAGCCCCGTTTTTTACCATTGACCATATTGTCGGTTTTTTATTATTTTTCCTCGGAGAACGTCTTTTTAGTCTAATATTACCACCATGTTTTCTCTTGGTTGATCCTTTTTTATTCTTACCCCTCCTTTTTCCACCTCCTACCGCTGTTTTAGCCTTCATACCTGCTGTTACCGCTAAAGCTGCTGCTTTTTCCGCAATACTAGCGTCACTAGACTTTACTCGTTGCCAAGCTATATTCGCTAGCTTTTTATCAGCGATTGACCTATTTTTTGAATCGGTAAACGTGGAATATGCGATATCGTGTTCTTTACAAGCCTGATCTAACTTATTTATGCCTGGATCACCTCTTTCCAGTCGTTTTTTCAATTTAGTTCCTGGTCCGCAATACTGATAACCTCCCGGTATGTGAAATTCGTATGGTAAAGCGTCTATTGCTCTGTTTACGATAGATCCTACTGGAATACGATTTAAAGCTTTACTTAACAGAGAAACCGCTGTGGACGTGATACCGCCTCCTTTCCGTATAGTGTCTCGATATGGACTGGTGTAATGAAACGCCATGATTGTCTTTTATATTCGAAAAGCGTAACCCATGTGTTACCTCTATGACAGGTTGCACATAAATGATGTAATATATGGTGTTATTTAATTAAATATCAAAATCACCCCAATCTGATGATCTAAACTTTTGTGTGTTATGATTAAAAAAATATTTATAAAGAATTTCTTGTTTAATCCATGTATTTCTCATTTTTTCGTCAATAGGTTTATGTTGTCCTGCTGCAATATAATTATGCATATCAAATAATAAATTACCTATTACTTTAACAAGAAAATTAACAGTTACAGCGTTATTGGCATAATCAGGGTCTGCAACATTTGTTAATCGTTTGTTATCACAATTCCACCATTTTTTTCCAGTTGGCTCTAATTGTATTATCTGTTCATAAGTAACAGCATCACCAGGCTTTTCACCAATACCTAAATTTGTCAATAACTTTCCTTTACCATCCCAAACATAATTGTTTTCTTCAAGCAAAGTAAACTTTTTATTTCCTTGTACAAATACATCTCCTTGACGTGTTACTACTTGGTTTTGTTTCACAAAACCGGAGGTTTCTTGTTTTAAAGTTTCCTTCATTTGACCCACCGTTGCACCATCTGATGGTGCAAAACCATCTTTTACATTCGCTAAACAATTACCAAGACAGTCAATAACTCCTACATCACGTGTAATACAATGATCTTTGATGTATTTTAAATTTACAGCATCATTTTCATTTTTTGGATAACCTATATCGTTAATAACAAATTTATAAAAAGAAAACCCATCTTTTGTCTTTTCAGGTATTATAGAATGTAAATAGCGTCTATTTATGCTGTCTTTTTCATCTACAGGGTCTGCTACATTAGATATACGTCGATTTTCAGCATTATACGTTTTTCCATCGAATTTTAACGTATTTTTCAATTCCGATGATAAATAACCTCTGTTTATTGCATCAGCGTTTTGATTTGGCTTACCGACGTTGGAAATTCTATGATTACCCGCGTTATATGTGTTTTTGTCTAGTTTCAGTGTTGGTAATATCTCTTTTTTTAATACTTTTAAATTTATTGCATCATTTTCATCTGTGGGATCATTAATGTTTTTTAACCGTTTATTACTAATATCATAATCTCCATCAGGTGTTTGTGGTAAGCCAGCACCTCTTTTTAAAGTATTAAAGTAATATAATCCATCCGAGGAATATCGTCCGAACTTGTCAACACTCATGGTGCAACTGAATAACATTCTAGAGTGTAACCCATTTTTATAATATTAGTCTCGATTTCTAACCCATATCAGTTTTTATACAAATTCTTAGTCTTTATCAGTTACATTTTCATCGCTCCCGGGACATTTAAAATATTTAAAATTTCCACTAACTAATGCTCCGTCTGATTCATTTCGAAACACATGATTTTTATGAATAAATTGTTCACCAGACAATTTTCTAAATCCGCTAAATGAATTTGGATCTGCAATTAATATATTTTGATAATCATTTACATCCATTAATTTAAATCTTTGCTTATTATAAATAAACTCTTTATTTGCACTGTCATATTGTAATGTTTGTCCTACAGTTGCAGCATCATTTGGATCTCTTCCATTATGCAAGTATTTTATTACTTTATTTTTACATGTAAAAAATCTAAAAGAATGATCTGGATCTAGATGTACGGTTTGTGATAAAGCAGCTGCATCATGTTTTTCATAACCCCATCCCATATTTGATAACCCTTTACCCATGCAATCCCAAGCATTATTTTTGTATGTTAATAAATTAAATTTTTCATTACCTTGAACAAATTCATCCCCTTGCTTTGATACTACTTGATCTTGTTTTACAAAAGAGGTTGTTTCTTGTTTTAAGGTTTCCATCATTTGACCCACTGTTGCACCATCTGATGGTGCCGAACCATCTTTAACATTCGCTAAACAATTACCTAGACAATCAATAACTCCTACATCACGTGTAATACAATGATCTTTTATATATTTTAAATTTACAGCATCATTTTCATTTTTCGGATAACCTATATCGTTAATAACAAATTTATAAAAAGAAAAACCATCTTTTGTCTTTTCAGGTATTAATGAATGTAAATAGCGTCTATTTACGCTGTCTTTTGCATCTTTAGGATCATCTACGTTGGATATACGTTTATTTTCAGCAGTATACGTTTTTCCATTGAATTTTAGCGTATTTTTTAATTCTGATGATAAATAACCTTTGTTTATTGCATCAGCGTTTTGATTTGGCTTACCAACATTGACAATTCTATGATTACCTGCGTCATATGTGTTTTTCTGTAGTCTTAATGTTGGTGATATATTTTCTTTTAATACTTTTAAATTTATTGCATCGTTTTCATCTGTGGGATCTTTTATGTTTTTTAACCTTTTATTAGTTATATCATAATCTCCATCAGGTGTTTGTGGTAAACCAGCACCTCTTTTTAAATTATTTGCGTAATATAACCCATCCGAGGAGTAACGTCCGAACTTGTCGACACTCATGGTGCAACTGAATAGTAATCTAGGGAGTAACGCATTTTTATGAGATTACCCCACGGTTTCGGAGTTCATCCACTAAAGCCACCCATTCGTTTTCCAATCCAGTATGACCCGCTTCTTTAGCTTCATGTATTAGTTTCATTCTATCCACCAATTTATTGATATTATTGTAATAAATCACATTTGTGTTATATAGTTTCTTCATTAAACCTGTACCTGTAACAGATTTGTTTCTTTTTCTTGGTTCTGGAGCACTTATATCCAAAGTGGATGACACAAACCTTCGTTTTACAGGTTTTCTTGGCATTATCGGCATTGGTTGTCTTCTCGTTGTTGGTATTAACTTGGATACAAATACTCTATATTTTAAAGACCTAGATCTAAAAACTGGCTGGTCAGCTAAATACTTCCTCCTGTATGCATTGGTGTGTTCCAAAATCTGTTTATATGCTTCCATATCTTCTTCTTTAACTAACAATTCTAAAGGCTTTTTTTCAAATAATAATTCAAATAATCCTCTTGTGCCCTTATATCTTTGATTACCAACAATAATATTATCATCTTCATCAATGTTTACCGGGCTATTACCAACCATTAAACCTTCTTCTGTTAATCTTACTCCATAACTATGGTAGTTTTTATTAGGATTTATTCCAGCTAACATTTTTATCATGTATTTCCTTCCTAAAGGTCCTTTGTTATGAATGTTTTCACCCAACAAGCTTATGTTTGACGGACCTTCCCTTGCTTCTTCTTCTTTTTCCTCTTCACTAGCAGTTGATACATCTTCATGTCCTCTTTTAGCTTTTACTTCATATAATTCTCTTATACCACTATAGTCTGGTGATTCTAGCTCTCTTTCAGGTTCTTCACCGGTAAAACCACTATATGTAGAGGATTCCAGGTCTTCATCACTAAAATCTTCTGATTTTATATTTTCTCTTTCAAACTTTGTAATAGGTGCAATTGCATCTCCTTCCAAAACGGGTTTAGCAAATTTTTTGTTTAATTGTTTCAAGGGTTCAGTAATAGGTTTAAAAGTAGATTCAAGAAATTTCTCCCTTTCGCTAATACCTAATTTTAATGCTCTGTTTTTATCCCGAATAGAATCACTAAGTGATTTTATTTCCTTTATTAACTTTTCTTGGTTAACCATGTTTGTAGCAAGACGTGTTGTACAACAATGAATGTTTTACATCATGATCAGTGTATTAGTATAAATTTATCAAATCCTATCCTGTATCGACCATTGTTTAGCGGTTGTTCCTTTATAATTGTTAAAAACCCATACTTTTCAGCCCAAGCCTTTCCACACAACTCTTTAAATCGTTCGAATGGCATATCCGCACTTACATGGTCATAATATATGTGTTTTAGGTTGGTTTCATCCTGTTTAAATACAATTAACATGTTTGCATTGTCTCTAATGAGCTGTTTCGGTATTTTGCTGTAAGTTTGACCAATATAAATGCTATCTATGTTGTTATGTCGACCCATGGCGAAGTAATTCCTTATTGTATTTTGATTTTCACAAGATACATCGTCAAATATGAATACTGAGAATGGTTTAGCCTCTTGCGGTTGCATGACACTCTCGCTCGCGTTAAATTTAAAATATTTAACTTCAGGTACATTATTGAGTATTTGTTCCAATAACTGATATTTTGGTTGTTGTAGTGACTTTGAAAATACATATAAATTATTAAAACGTAAGCCTTTAGGGTTTGTAATCAAATTGAATACTACATTTGTTTTTCCACAATTGGAAGGACCGGTAACCAGACAACGCACCGTGTTTGGTAACAAAACACCGTGTTTCCCAGTATTGAATTGAGAACCATCCACTGTGAGTTCATCTATATTATTAATAGTAAAATTGTCTTTTTGCGGTATTATCTCCATCCTTTGTAATGGTTCAACCCAAAATGATGCTCTATCATTATATTAGATCCTTTTTAGGTATCCAAGAATCTTCCGTCTTATTAAATCCTAACCATCTTACTTTAACCTTATCTTTTTTGCGTTGCAACACCTTTTCTACTAGATATACATCACCTACTGTTGATTTTAACATTTCATGTCCATAAAAACCTCCTTCAAGCAATTGTCCTTTATTATCTTTTAAAATGTAAGTTTCTGGTACTGTAGGTTGCACCTTAAATACGGTAAATACCTCATTTGTCCAGTTCGGAAGATATCTTTTACTGAATACACCTTTGTATTTGCTTATTCGCACTTTATCACCAACATTAAACCTTTTAGGCTTTAGTTTTTCAACTTTTGGTTTAGTATTCATTTTTATACGTTTTAATACAAGTTTTTCATTTTTATTAGTCACCTGGCTTGGTTTCATACCGATAGTTCTATGAAACTTGTTATTGTAATCGCTTATAAGTTTTGGTAACACATCAATCCATACGTGTGATCCTCTGTTGGAAAACATCTTATACATCGCACCTTTTAAAGTTCTGTTAAATCTTTCAATTATTGATGCTTTTACCTCTGAATTGGTTGAGTAATGGTTAATGTTGTGTTTTTTCATTAAATTTGCAAATTCCTTATTAAAATATTCTTTTCCATCATCAGTTTGTAAATGTTTTATAGTATGTTTGTCTCTTTGTATAGCTGTTTCCATTGCTTTTGTAACACTTTTGCCACTTTTATCTTTTAGTGGTAAAGCATCTGCCATTTTTGAAAAACAATTAATAATAGTCAATATGTATTTAAATCCTCTATTTTGTTTACTATAAGGAATCATTTCGATTAAATCCGCTTGATATAAATCATTTATTCCTTTTATCACTGTATTTCTTCGTGGAAACTTTCTTCTTGCAGGTTTATGAAGCTCGTTGACAATTTCTTGCTTCAAGTTCTTCATATTGCAGGTTTGAATGTTTCATGTATCACATGTATAATCACAATGAATGTTGTCTTAAATATTCACATCATTTATATAGGTCAAGGTCATCCAAACTTGTTTAAAAAAATGGGGAACACGGCGTTTGACTTGCCGTGTTCCCCATTTTTTTACGGAAGGAGAAAGGAATAAGGTCGAAGTTGTAGAAGGACGAAGAATAGGTTACTAGTCGATAGGGTTTAGAGAGTAGTGGCCAAAAGGAAGAGTGTGAATTTTATCCGGCATAATATGCCTTTTATCATCTCGAGCTGATAGTGCCCTTTTAACTTCAGTGACACTGTAGACCTCATGTTTAAAGCTTCTGATAGTGTTGAACGTTGCAGACATTGTAGAATCTTCAAACAAGCAGGTCTTGTAATGGTCAAACGTCACATGTTTCTTCAAGTACGATGTTTTGACTCCTTTTGCTTTCTTGACTGTCGGTGTGTTGTTCTCGTTGTACATTTTAAATGAATACAATTTTGCCATCAGTGCCACTATTTCTTCTAAAGGCATTCCATTTGCTTCATCTTTAAATTTTCCGATTACTTTTTTATTCTTTTCGTTGTAATTTGGATGGTTCTTCGGATAGTCAGAGAAGTCAAAATCGTCTTTGTATGGGAAACTCCTTAGGTCTTCATACATGTCCAAAGTCTTTATCCAGTAGATAAACGCGTCGGTATCCATGTATGCAACTCCAATGTTGTCTCTTCCGTAGTGTTTAACCATTTTGTTGTAATGGAAATCATACATTAAAGTTTTACTTATATCCAAAATTGACATTCCAATGTATAACGGACGATCCATCACTATTGTTGTTTTCTTCATACTTACGGCAACTAGATCTTCGTTTATAATCATAGATGTTCCAAAATTTGGTTTTTGCACTAATTTTTCCAATTTCTTAGGATCACTTACTAATTTTACAATCTTGTGTTTTCTTTTGTTTTCTAAGGTCTTCCCGAAGATGGCGTTGTTCATCAATTTGTAAAAGTCCTTTTCAAATGCTGATGTTGCTGCTGCTCTTCTTGTAGTGTTGGAATCAATATATGGTTTCAACCAACAAGACTGGGTGAATTCAATTGCTCTATGAATTCTCACCACACGTAGACCCAATTCAAGAGCTTGTTGAACTACCCAGTAGTGAGCCACATACCGATCTTTATTCTCCAACGTCATCATCAATTTCGGCCATCTTCCTGTCGGTGAAACTTCAGTCTTGGCTAGGAGAGGCAAGTCGTAGTGATGGTCATGAAGGTGCTCCGGATATTCGAAATCACAGTCCAAAATATAGCCTTTTGGACCATTCTTTGGAATCTGTGAGATGTCACCGATGGTGGCCGGGTCGATCCATTTGAAGTCAGCGTAGGGAAGCGGATTTGACATTGCCCAACCATAAAGGTTGTTTGCGTCAAAGTAACCAAGGTAGACCGATGGTTGTCTCTCATCGAAGCCTGGGATGTACTTGTTGTTAGCTTTGACATGACGTGTTACAGCTTGTGTCAAACCGCCCGTACACCAGATTCTATCATGAGCACCATATCAATATCTGTTAGAAGTTCCAATCGACAGTTGGTTGACTTTAGCATAGCTTGCCATGCTAATCCTGGAGATGTGTACGAGTGTAGAGGGTCCAGTCCATAGGCGGAGAAGCAGGTGTTTCGAAATTCTTCCATCACATCGCACAGCAGAGTTACGTCCAATTTTATGTAAAAGTCGGAATATTCCCCTAAGGTTTGAATGTTTAGTTGGTTCCAAACATTACAAGCATGATTGTAGTCTTCAACGGAGATTTCACTTTCATTTAACTTGCTATTGAAGGCTTCAATCGGTGGCAGACTGGTTTCTTCGAATTTTTCTGCAGAAGTTATGTAATCATAGGGGAACACTCCTTTACGCATTACTAAGTCCAATTTATCTTCAGGTACAATTTTGCTGTTTTCTTTTAGATCTTCTCTTCTTAGGTTCTCAGACAATTTGCTCAAACTAGATGACATAAATCTATAAGAGTCTACGAAGCGAAGTTTAATTTTACCTACTGTTTTTGAGAAACTGATGTACTTCTCCAATGTTTCAGCTAATACTTCGATTTTTCCATCATCTCGTCCTAACTCTGGGATAATGAAGTGGGAGTCATAGCCGCTAAGATTGTGTAACACGACAGGGATAAAGTTTGGCAGTTTGTAATTTATATTGCATGAATTACAAGCAGCTCCTCTGTATAACCCTGTCAGGTGATCGTGATCTCTTACTTTTTGATTTTCTTCACTGAAGCTCTTCTTGCATAAATAACATCTTGTTGCCAAATTGTATTCTTCTTGTTGATTTTGATTCAAAGGTTCCATAGGTAAAACATTACCGAATAAGCGTTGCACCTTTTCAGCAATGTCATACAACTGGTCTACGAAATGCTTAGCGGCTTCTTCCCCACGGTAGAGTATCGGAGTGGATGTTAAGCCATAGTCTTGCAACTGTTCTTCAGGCAAAGTCGATTTCACCAATAAGCAAAAACTGTTAGGTTGATGCAGTTGATATTTGGTTCTTCTAGTCACCTCACCATCCGGAAGCTCCTGTGGTACTAACGTGGATTCGAAATCTGCGTAGACGGCTACTGGAATCCGATATTGGTGAACTGTTTTGTTGAATTGGATGAACGCTCGAGATGGCGGCGGCAGACTAATCTTCACTTCATAGTTGTCATTACAAAGTCTTTGGTGTTCCTTCAACCACTCCGATCCTCCACGTCTCAAATCTTTATTCGTAAAACAAAAGCATCTCTTACACACTGTCACTCTAATTTTATTTTTCGTTAATTGTCGTACAACCAATGCTTCAAAATCTTTTATCCACACATAATGTGAAATTTCGCCTTTAGTTATCAATAATAAATCAGTATGGTTTCTTTGCTCCACTTTTCCAACTCGTAGAGGATACACATTGTTCGAATCATCTAAGCCGAACACGTTAACAGAAACACCTGGATTTTGTTTCTCAAATTTTGCAATTTGATTAAGACTCACAGGATACGACATTCCTCGGAAGTTGTAGCGGTGTTCGTTTTCATAATATTCCCTACCAACTCTACAAGGATTATGTTTTACATACTTAGTTAGCATCGCATACTTAAAACATTCATTATCCCCGTTTGTAACATTTCTGCAAGAGTTGGTGTCTTTAATTTTCTTTGGTAGAGGGATAAAGCTGCTACCCCTCATACCATATCCATGCTTGTGAACCCTCACATCCATACCTTCAATCGATGATAGCGTCCAGCCAGATCCTCTTCCTTCGTGTTCTTGGAGTTTCATTAGCAGTTCATTCAAACAATCTTCTAAAATTTCGTTGATATCAGATGTGGTTGTAAGGGTTCGGTTTTTAGCAATGAATGCTCTCGGTGAGTTTTCACCATTGGTATTAGTAAACATAGCCTCCAACACCAATCCAAATTTAATAAAGTTCAATCTTGCCAATTCTTCCATCAATGTTTTTACAACTAAATTTTTAGCTTGGGTTATAAAGTTTTCCAATTCCAATTGCACATTATTAATTTTGAAATGAGTTACAACTGGTCCTGGCAAGGCTGTGGTGCGCAGTTGTCTTATTTCTTCCACTTCTTCTGTATCCTCTTCTTCCATATCCTCTTCTCGGGTACGCAGTTGTTTTACATCTTCCACTTTTTTTCCTTCCATTTCCTTTTCAATAAATCCTCCAGCTGTAGATGGTCCAGCTCCGGCAAATTGAATAACACTTGGTCTTCTTCTTTGCATTAACTGTAAATAGCTAGCCCAGTCCTTCTGCTTCTGGGGTTTTTCCAAAAACCGATCAATCGCATCCAAGTCTTCTTCACTTACTACAATCTCTTCTTTTCTGTCCTCTTCACGATGCAATTCTCGGTGTAACTGTAGATAGCTATCACAGTCGTCCATCTGTTTCTGGTAGTTTTCCAATAACCGATCAAACGCATCCAAGTCTTCTTCACTTACAACAATCTCTTCTTTTCTGTTTTCTTCATGATGCAATTCTCGGTGTAAAACAAAGATATCTTCATCTTGGAAAAACTCACCACAAATATCGCAAAGAGCCATTTTTGAACAAGTTTGGCTTTGAGTGTGCACTCGGTGAATGTCCAAGCAATAATGAGCAGCGCGCTCAACCGGGTCCCTTTATACCCGAGGTTGAAGGGTGGGGGAAGGTGACGTCATATACATCCGGTTTATCAATCATTTAGTAAATTTGGCTTTTAAACACCCATTTTCAATATATTCTTCAACAGGCTTGATAAACCAATAATGTTTGGTCTAAATCCACTACTTTGTACAAATATTTTTGAAAGATGTCTGTTTGAGCAAGTTTATGTGGAACAAGGTCACTTGGAATTATTATTTTTAGCGGGGATAGAGCACTGCAATAGAGCCATGGTATAGAAGTGGTGTATCCATCCAATTGGTTTGCCCTTTTTTTATACCCCCACCAACTATGCATTTATGTGGGTCAAGGTCGCGTAAAAATACCCTTTGAGCGGGGGATAAACCACTAAGCAGCATGCTAGTCCATTGCCGCAAAGTGATCTATCCCCCGCTCTGTTCTACAAAAACCTCAATCAAGTCCAAGTTCAAGTCCTAGTTTAACACTTGGTTGGGAGAATTACATTAGTTTGATGCTTATTTCTACCGTTACACTTGCTCCATTCTCAAAAAGATATAAATAATATAATCCTGGATACTGTTTTGTTTCACGTCCTACATGTTCCTTAATAAAGTCAAAAGCCAATCTTTTTGAATATTCATTATGAAACACTTCTCTCACACAAACAAGAATTTTTTCTTCCACCAATTTCAGTTGAATTGATGATAGTTTGCTTACATCATCCTTGTCTATCAGGGGTAGCTTGTAGGTGAAAGTATTTGGTGGTAGTTTTCGCGTTCTGTCAAGTAAACAACAAAATTTTTTATACAATTTCTTCTCATTGTCTGTAATACTATTAATACCAATCAGATTATAGTACGAAGGTTTATAAGGTATACGACGAGACATTTTTGGTCACCGGTCTTCTTAAGAATGAGCTCCTGGACAACCACTTCCAACGAAAGGTGGAGCGTGAATGAGAAGTGCGTGCAACCCGGCCGCCTTATATCCCCACCGACCACGGGTGAGCCCCACCCAAGGGTATAGGGTAGGGGTAGGGTGGGGGCGGGGGTGTAGGGGTGGAGGTGTAGGGAAGGGGCGGGGGGGGGGGCGGAGGTGTATGGGGTGGAGGTGTAGGGGGTGGAGGTGGTGAAGGGGGGGGGGCGGGGGCGGGGGCGGGGGCGGAGGTGCAGTGTCAGTCTTTACTATATTTAGGTCGAGGTCACGTAAAACTTTAAAAAAATAAAGCCCCACCTGGGGCATTTAGGTTGCCATCGCTATAGTCTCTAAAGAGACCCAACTATGGACAACTACAGACTTGTGTGTTAGTAATGCCTACCCATTAAAGTTTAAAAGACAAAGTACTTTAATATATTTACTGTGTTAATAAAAACCTTACTGTTAAAGATTTTGAAAACTTTCATATATTTAGGTCAAGGTCACAGAAAACTTTTAAAAAAATTAAGCCCCACACCCCCATAGGGGTGTGGGGCACTTGGGTTGTCATCGCTGTAGCCTCCGAAGAGACCCAACTATGACAACAGGGCAACATCCAATGTCGTGTTCCCTTCGCCACGCGAGACTTGTAAACATTTACTGCATTGTCTTTTCAATAGCTAACAAAAGTTCATTTACATAATTTTGAGTTTCCAGGAGGAAACAAACTGAGGACACCCTAATGGCTTACGTCCTCGGTCCGAGTGCAGAGGCCGCCGCAACCTTTTGCATGCCAGCGTACAAACGGACATACTCCCACAACCCCAGCCGCAACCTGTTGCATGCCTGAGAGGAGCCTAACAATACTTCAAAGTAACTTTACTCCCGTAATCTTTAATATTTTTAATTTAGCAATGCAGTAAATTTTTTACAAGTCCTTTGTGGGTCAAGGCCACACGGACATTAAAAAATTTCGGCCCCCGTACATCCATGGCGAACCATGAATGTTCGGGGGCCTTGGGGACTACAAAACACAAATAGCTAACAAAGATTTATTTACATAATTTTGAGTTTCCAGAAGGGAATCTAACTGAGGACACCCTAGTGGCTTACGTCCTCGTCCGAGTGCAGAGGCCGCCGCAACCTTTTGCATGCCAGCGTACAAACGGACATGCTCCCAAATGCCATCCGCAACCTTTTGCATGCCTGGCAGGAGCCTAACAATTATGAAAAGTGGCTTTACACGGGGGCCTACTCCCGTTCCCTGTCGTTACAATTTAATTTGAGCTGTGAAAAACGCTCAAGGGGAAATGCTAAAACAAGCGTATACACTTTAGTTAAATATAACACACTTACATTACACAATTGAGCTCAACATGGTTAATGCTGGAACAAGCACATACACATTAAACACATATGATAAACAAGACAAACAAGACAGACAGGAGACATAGGGTACAAGTAAAACAATCTCATATAAAACACTTCCCAATACCCAAACGCAAGCGCAATATCTTAGAAATAATACAAGTCTTAAAGTTAGAGTAGACTTCGCTAAACAGTGAAGGCGCCTTTCAGTGTTTAGTGAGGCCTATGGCGGTCCGTCCCGATCGTTTCACGTTCAACGCTCGGGAGCGGACTGCGAGCCGGCTGTGGCCGGGCCGCCTTATATCCCCACCGGTCTCCCCCGGCATGGGGCGGGGGTCCACCCCGGGGGCGGAGGTCCACCCCGGGGGGGGGGGGTCCGCCCCCCAAAAAACGGAGACGGGGGCGGAGGGGGCGGGGGCGGGGGGGGGGGGGGGTCCGCCCCCCCAAAAAACGGAGGAGGGGGCGGGGGCGGGGGGGGGGGGGGGTCCGCCCCCAAAAAACGGAGACGGGGGCGGAGGGGGGGGGGGGTCCGCCCCCCAAAAAACGGAGACGGGGGCGGAGGGGGCGGGGGGGGGGGTCCGCCCCCCAAAAAACGGAGACGGGGGCGGAGGGGGCGGGGGGGGGGTCCGCCCTCAGGGGTGGTTCAAGGTCACCGACTACACTTTTACTCTAAGTGTCTGGTTCGAGGTCACCCACTACACTTTTACTCTAAGTGTTCGCAATACCCCCACCCTAATCGAGTCCCTAAGCTACGTGACGGCGTTCAGCCAGTATGTCCTCAGGCTTGCATGCGGTAAGCATCGCTGCTCTTCGACTCTGTTCATGTAAGTGTTTTACAAGTTTTTGCCTCAAGGTCGTTACACTTTAACTCTGGACTAACATGGCTTGGATTTTCTCTGATTTTACTCAAGGTCATCACACTTTAACTCTGGGACTGCATCAACTTGTATTATTTCTGTGTTTTGACTCAAGGTCATCTCACTTAAACTCTGGGATGGTATCAACTTGTAGTATTTCTATGTTTTGACTCAAGGTCATCACACTTTAACTCTGGGGCAATATCGACTTGTAGTACTTCAGTATTTTAACTCAAGGTCACCACACTTTAACTCTGAGACTGCATCAACTTGTATTATTTCTGTGTTTTGACTCAAGGTCATCACACTTTAACTCTGGGAAGGTATCAACTTGTAGTATTTCTATGTTTTAACTTAAGGTCATCACACTTTAGCATGTAACTTTAAGGTAGCACCGAAACGGTGCTACCCGGCTTGACATTTTCAAGTTTCCCAAGGTTATCACAATTTCCCCCACCACTTCCCATATACCTAGAGTGCGCGGGCCGGACAGTCAGTCGCTCGGTGTCTGTCGTAGGGTGCACATCGCGGTTGTAGTACTGGTCTAAAGTAAGGCAGCTGGGCTAGTTCAAGGTCACCCGAGCGGTGTCACATGACGGTTTAGGCAGAGTCACGTTGCAAACTTCAAGTTTCCTCGGCACTTTTGCTGTTTCTCATCGCAAATTCGCTCCAAGTCGTCAAGGTCATGGGAACCGGACTAAAACTCGGAGCGTAGTGCGAGAAACCGCAAAAGTGCCGAAAATTTTAGGTTTCGGCGTGACCTTGACCTTTGTGACATCGATGACGTCATTTTGGTGATGTAAGGGGTGATGACGTCATCCGCACGTCATTTTCTGTGACGTCATGGGTGTGACGTCATGGATGTGACGTCATTAGTGATGACGTCATCGATTGCGTCATCGATGACGTCATCGATGACGTCATCGGTGGGGTCATTGACCTCGATGACGTCATCGCTCAGGTGACCTTGAAGTGAGCCAGCAGCCTTACTTTTGCACTACTGCAAAACATTGGCATAAAGTGACATGAGTTAAACAGCTGTAACAATGCTCAATGATTGTGATTGGTTCGATTCTTGGCCGTGGGAGGGACGGGGAAAATGGGGGATTTCAAAACTGTGTATCGACCGCACATTTATTTTGAACGGGGTATAAAAACGAACTGTTTAGTATTCTTCGTTACACTTTTTCGTAGTGACAGTTTTAATTCGTAAATTTTGTTCTTAAATCCTCGTAAACTCGGAAAAAGTACAAATTTCACTCTCACATTCCCGACGCCTCGTACCCGCACCGCCGCCGGCGCCGGCGCTCCGTTCGCCACAAGTTATCCGGGAATGACAAATGTTCCGTTGTGTAAACACACTGTCGGAATGCAACTTGTAGACGTTACGGGTCTATTAGTGGCGCATACATCAGTGACCGCATTCGCTCAACCGCGCAAGCAAACGCCCCGGTCAGACGGTCTGTGGTTCCGGTAATGTACCGGTCGGCTGAACAACCCGCTCATCACAAGGCGGTTCGAAAAACTCTCAGTCACTGTGGATCTTTCTTTTTAAACACTGAAGTTTGGAAGCAATGGACATCTAGTTAGTTAAATTACCAGTTTCTTCGATTAGTTACCAAGAGTATTCTATCTTAATATTTTAGCGTATAATTACATTCAATCGATCCTGCTTTATTATTACCGTGTGATGAAAGTGCAGTTTTTCTTATTTTCAGTTGGTTCCCATAGATTGAAATTCTTTAGTTTAGAACATTGTCACTCTTATTAATTTATAAAGAGCATCAGTAAGTTTGCAAATGTTAGGTTAGCTACTGAAAACTTGGGCTGCAGTTGAATAATCTGTGTCGATCTATTAATGTATAAGCATAACCAATTGTCATGGCAAATAAAGGTACTTTTCAGGCGATTCTTAATAAGTGAGTTTGTTATCGTTGGACCATGTGAATTAGCATAAATTAGTCTCGTTCTATTCTATACATAATGTTTATAATTTCTTTTAATTATTTGTTTAAAGTCAAAGTACAGTATGCAAAGAAATTACTAAATATTGAAATTCACGTGCACGTCTAAAGTGATTAGCCTAAATCATTAATTATAACGATGACTCTGTTCAGGCAAAGATAGGCCTACTGATAAGTTAAGAAACACGGAGATGTATGAATAATATCCTAAATTAGACACACTATCACTTCAATTGGCGATGCTGCCTTGTGACGTATGGGGGGGGGGGAGTCAGATAGTGTATAGCGTTGCGTGGGGGTAATAGCAACCCTGTTGTCATCGTAACTCCTGCCAACCCCGTCGTAATTTACACGTATAACACGGCGGATGCGTGAATAACCCGCACGAGCGGTGCGTATGGGAAACACACGTACGTCGTTACCGGCCAATCTCAGACTCGGACGGGCACGAATCGTTTAAATCGTCCCCATTACAATATTCCATCGGAGGTCGGCCGATGCCGAGCTTTTCACACGCGAGAAATCCTTGGGAATCATATCATTTTTGCCTGTTTTGTGGGCGATATTTTTGTGTCTAACGTTTACAAAGTTAATGGTCACATTTTAACATTTTAAAGTGTTTTTAACGTTGGTAATATTGCGTTGATTTCAATTTGACTTCTGAGATAATGTGACTTTCCTTGCCGTTTGAAGCAGTTCAAAAATGTTCAAATACGTGGACAAATGTCTGAAGGACATCATAAGCACTATAGTCATGTTTGGCGGTTAAACAATTTTTGGACATAGCCTATGATCTTTTTTGAACGATAGAACACTTAAGCATATACAGTACTGTATTAGCAGTTCCTGTTCACCAGACACTACAATATGATATTTTTAATTAGTTTTCACATTCTTTTAGTTTATAAGTTAAAATTTAAAACCACATTTAGTATCTAAATTAATTTGACAAACAGTTATGACCTATTTTTGTCTATAATATTATTTTCAGGGATGCTGAATATTCTCTTTGATCTTAAAACGTTGGAGGAAAATTGGTAAAAAAAATATTTTGTTAAATACATGCAGTAACATTTTAGTTTTTATTAATATAATTGACACATTGGCGTACAAATAAATAGAAATCAATAATAAGTTTATCTCAAGTATGAAAGTATTTCCAGTGTTTCTTCGAGTAAGAAATGCTTCACTCTAGGTAGAGCTGTCGATAGGAATTCCGCTTGGTGAAGACCGTCTAACACAGTTTCCGTCGTAAGCCGTCGGCGCGTGCAAAATCAAATAACAGAGCGGTCAAAGCCCACCTTTGATGCCCGGGGCAGTGATAAAACACAGACAACAGGATTATCCTAGGCTCCGCAAGTTGCAGAAACCGCCTACAGAGCGCGGGCACAAAGGTTCTTGTACAGCCGCGGTGATAAACTGCTGCAGGTTAATTATCATCATAACTGCACCTTGATGCTAATTTTATTGGCTGTTAATTCTCCCTTCATTCTTGTACGCCGCTCAGGTGTTGTGTCTTAATTATTTTGTGTTCACGAACAAACTCGCCAGATAGTAGGCATTTATATTATTATTCAGTACGGCAGTTTGGTCAGCGAGTTTGAATGAAACAAAAAACGTTCACAGGGTTATTTTAAGGGTACGAACAGAACGAGTGGGGTCGAGGTGGAGGTGTAGGTCGCGGTCGATGCCACAAGTTAGGTCGCGGTCGATGTTGACCGCACATAGCGAGGAGGTCACCCGCGCTGTCAGTGCAGCTCAGACTATTAGAGAGTGATGTGTGTAGCGTGCTTATTAAATAAAATAAATAATCCTATATTTTGAAAAGTATAAGTACCTTTAGATCGTCATAACTTGCGATTACCACTACAGGAATGGCGATATTTACGTTGTTATACGTATATGTTATACATTTTGTTGATATCTAATAAGAGGTAGAACTTTGATAACTACCGTAAATATTCAATATGTAAGAACAGATTTATTTCTTTAGTAGTGTACAATAATTACATATTGTGTTGACTACCAGTACAATAATTAAAAGAAAGGGCCACCAGGTTATTATAAACCCAAATAATACATTGTGGCAAAGTGCATTTATTTATTAAAAGACTATTAATTTAAGTGTTTGCATGGTTTTTGTTTATACACTCTACCGCACAATATAAAAGGCATTAG